>JAQOWM010000945.1:0-94887 GCA_029041755.1 Resseliella maxima | reverse complement strand
AATTTCCAAAAAATCAGTACAAAAATCCCTAAAATCAGTACAAATTTCCCTAAATTCAGTCCAAAATTGCTTCAAAAATCAGTCCAAAATATCCCTAAAATCAGTACAAATATCCCTAAATTCAGTCCAAAATATCCAAGTTTCAGTCCAATATATCCGAATTTCAGTCCAAAATTCCCGGAAATGAGTAGATTTTTTTTTGAAACAAAAAAAAAAGACAAAAATTGTCAATCAATAATAATAAAATTTCACGACTAAATTTAGTTAGCATTTTCAGCTGCGTTTTCATTAAGAAGTGGCAAAAAAAAATCTACATAAAGAATAATAAATAGAAAAAATAACTTTTTTATTTTAAAAATTTATTTCAGATTTATAACTGACAATTTGTCGCTTCGCATTTTTATATTTTCATTGCATTGCATTTCGAAAATAGTTTTCATTTTAGAACAAGATATAATTTTCTCAATCTCTTCTCAAGCTCGGAGTGGCATTCTTCGTACGGTCAGGCTTTCGTCGGGGTGCAAGTAGCATTGGATTTGCTGATTGAGGGCAATCTATTAATTTATTTTTCATTGCAATGACTATTAAATGTTTACACATATTTTGTTTAAAAAAAACCGGACATGTACATGTTGATATTGTATCCCAGTTATCATTGGAAAAGTGCACCAACCAAAATACTTGAAACCCGTGTTTTACGAATTCGTCAAAAGACGTCCATTTACGCTTTACCAAGCATTTATAGTATTTGTAAGTGGCTTCTGCTTCCATGCATTTTTCTGCTGGGATTACATAAACCAAGCGATCTGTGTCTTTTGTTTTTGCTGTGAAAAATTTCCAACCATTGTTCTCCATTTCAGCTGATTTCATAATCATATCTCGAGGAATTGATGGCTTCAATGCAATGATTTTTTGTCCAGAAGACATCTGTATCGACACTTCGTGTGTCATTTTTTTCATTGAAATTAAGAATTCATTCAATGGTAGACGACGACGGAAGGTTATTTTGCGTTTTATCACTGCATTGTAACTTTCCAGTGCGTTGTTTGTGGATGGGGTATACACTGCCGCTCCTTCGTACCAATTTTTTTTTTATTATTTTTTTTTTTTTTTTTTTTTTTTTTTTTTTTTTTTTTTTAAAAATTCCCCCCCCTTTTTTTCAATGAAAAAAATGACACACGAAGTGTCGATACAGATGTTTCTGGACAAAAAATCATTGCATTGAAGCCATCAATTCCTCGAGATATGATTATGAAATCAGCTGAAATGGAGAACAATGGTTGGAAATTTTTCACAGCAAAAACAAAAGACACAGATCGCTTGGTTTATGTAATCCCAGCAGAAAAATGCATGGAAGCAGAAGCCACTTACAAATACTATAAATGCTTGGTAAAGCGTAAATGGACGTCTTTTGACGAATTCGTAAAACACGGGTTTCAAGTATTTTGGTTGGTGCACTTTTCCAATGATAACTGGGATACAATATCAACATGTACATGTCCGGTTTTTTTTAAACAAAATATGTGTAAACATTTAATAGTCATTGCAATGAAAAATAAATTAATAGATTGCCCTCAATCAGCAAATCCAATGCTACTTGCACCCCGACGAAAGCCTGACCGTACGAAGAATGCCACTCCGAGCTTGAGAAGAGATTGAGAAAATTATATCTTGTTCTAAAATGAAAACTATTTTCGAAATGCAATGCAATGAAAATATAAAAATGCGAAGCGACAAATTGTCAGTTATAAATCTGAAATAAATTTTTAAAATAAAAAAGTTATTTTTTCTATTTATTATTCTTTATGTAGATTTTTTTTTGCCACTTCTTAATGAAAACGCAGCTGAAAATGCTAACTAAATTTAGTCGTGAAATTTTATTATTATTGATTGACAATTTTTGTCTTTTTTTTTTGTTTCAAAAAAAAAATCTACTCATTTCCGGGAATTTTGGACTGAAATTCGGATATATTGGACTGAAACTTGGATATTTTGGACTGAATTTAGGGATATTTGTACTGATTTTAGGGATATTTTGGACTGATTTTTGAAGCAATTTTGGACTGAATTTAGGGAAATTTGTACTGATTTTAGGGATTTTTGTACTGATTTTTTGGAAATTTTGGACGAAATTTAGGAAATTTTGGACGAATTTTAGGAAATTTTGGACGAATTTTAGGAAGTTTTGGACGGATTTTAGGAAATTTTGGTCCGAAATTTGGTTTATCCATATCAACAATATAAAGCCTTGCAAATCATGAATTCGTATGAATCCGTGGATCATTATGAATCCGATAATCCATAAAAAATCCATTGATTTATACAAATCATTCCTCAAAACATGAATTAACTTCACGTGTAATCAACTCTCTAGTTATTCATATCAACATGTCCTCATAACTTCCCTTAGTTGGCCAAAAAGTTACCTCGTAAAAACTCCATACAATATTTCTAGTGGATTGTAAAAAAAAATTTCGAGTTGTGCTTCGCTACAGGTATTGAAATAAATATAAAAAATAGTGCACGTTAAGCGTACCGAGGAAAAAAAAAATGCGTCATTTCCAATATATAAAATGTAATTTGGACCGCCGAAATCGTTTCGTTTTCACTTTATCGTCGACTTCTTCACCTCTTTCATCCTATTCCCCAATTAGGCTTTCCTATCAAGATCATATTTCAAACCTTTTTAGGAAAAACTTTTCTTTATCGTTTGTCGTTATGTAATTTTGATTTTCTTTCTTAGCTTGCCAGCCACGGAACCTCAGTTTTCTTCCAACCATTTTGACAACTGATATAAATTCAAATGATGAAATTTAAATGATTTATACGAAAATATTGCTGACCATTGCTTTTCATTTTCCGATAAATAATCAATTGCCCGAAAATTAAAAAAACAGGCAACCGAAAATTTGTCAAGAATTGAAAAGTGTAAACTATCACTGGACTGAACTCCATGGTGTTGAAAATATTGATAATGATTCATTGTCAAATTCCATGTGCAAGCAATATAAGAATAACGGTATTTTTTATTCCTTCACTGTGATTCTAAGCGTTGAAAAACACATTGGATTGAAATTTAGCAAATAAAATTCGATCGAATCCATGGCTTCATTGTTTATTGGGAGATTCAAACAAACAAACTGTACACTCATTCCTGTAGGATGTTACGATTTTTCACTATGATTTTGAATATAGAGACCAATATGAACAAATAACATTCTTTGGCAATTCTTAATAAATAATCAAATTCGCAAAGTATTATATGGCTTACTGTTGGGGGAACAACTTTTTTTTTTTTTTTGTTATTCAATGATTAACATTGTTGACAGCTAAGCTGTCACAGCTTAAAATATGCATGTATATTCGCATGAGTACTTTTTCAAAAGTACTTTACATGTTCGTGTATACTACAATTTTATTATATATTCAAATATTTTTAGATTGGTATTTTTAAAATGAAATCATTTTGTATGAAACAATATTAAAATTGTTTCAATAAATTTGGATTAATTTTTAGCATATTTGTGGGCTATTTATTCAGCACATTCGGATCAAAACATCCCTATACAATCAATTTAAGTTCATGCGGGACTATATTTTATTCTCACACATGTGTTCAACTGATCTGTCAAAATATACAAAAATTGTTTTTACAATATTGAATTGAGTAAATTGAGTCAACACTGTTTTGTATGTGAATTGTTTTTCTTTTTGAAACTAAAATATATCAAATTATTAGTGTAAGAAGGAATAAATCCAAAAATATCAACAAAAAATGGCATCCGAACGAAATAAGGTGAAACTATCAAAAAGTATTTTAGACATGAAATTCATGAAACGTACTAAAAAAAAAGTCCTGAAGGAAAAAGATGATGCACAAAGTCGAGCTATGTATTCCAATGAAATTACTGAAAAAATGTTGAAATCAGAAAATTTTTACATTATTGAACCAAGTTACATACCATGCGAAGATCTGAATGATGGTAGATTTCTAGGGGCTGAGGACCCTTTATGAATATAT
This sequence comes from Resseliella maxima, assembly GCA_029041755.1. NCBI lineage: Eukaryota > Metazoa > Arthropoda > Insecta > Diptera > Cecidomyiidae > Resseliella > Resseliella maxima. The sequence continues at coordinate 90,866 of JAQOWM010000945.1, read as the reverse complement.
ATATTTAGTAGATATTCAGAATATTCACGCGATATTTAAATATTCATGGAATATTTGCTAGATTTAAAAATACACACACCATATCCATAAATATTTGAAATATCTAGTGAATATTCAATTAATTTTTATCAATAAGTTAGCATTTGTGAATATATTGTTCATGGCAAAATAAGTATTGCTTGAAATTGAGATTTGGTAGCTGAGATCAAGTCAACATGCAACATTCAACATTCAACATGGCGACACAGTCGACACAATCAAAGTCATGGAAGGAGAGAAGAAAAGAACAGCATATTCTAAATATTGGTGAGTATTTTTTCTTTCCTTTACATTTACATCATTCACACATTTCATTTCATAGTGTATCGTTTGTAAAATATTGTTTGCATTGTAGCACAAAACGATAGTCTGTGGGACGGTAAGAGAAAATGGGAAAGAGAAAGAGAATATGCATATCTCTTACGCAGTGAAGTACGCTCAACAACTGACCAATGATACACGCAACATGATTTACAAAGCAATGTGTATGTTGACAAATGTACCAATCAATTCAGATTTTAATCCAAAAGCTACCACATTGGAGCGAACGTCGTGCAGCCGCGGCAGCAGAACAGCAAAGAAAAAGAAGAAATTTGGCCGGGGCGTCCTCTAGGGAAGGGAGGTAGGTATTGAATTGATATTGATGATTCATCAGATGAAATAAAATTGATACTAACTGTTCGAGTGTATTAATTTCCAAACGTTTTTTTGTTGTATATTTCTCTTGTAGGTAGTGCTGGCGGTCAGAAAGTAGACACAGAAGGATGGGTGTATGATCTTTCAATTACCAATCTCAAATTTAAACAATATTTAGTCATATGTTTAGCATATTTATGATATTTAGTATATTTATAAATATTCACAATATTCACAATATTTACAATATTTACAATATTTGCAGGATATTTACAATATTTATTTTTATTTACTTTCGTTCTTTCCCCCTAGGTAGATTTAGTTACAGAGGAATGAATCCAGAAATTGAACGAAATTCGAGAATGGAGGAACAAGCCAAACAAGCGACCACAGATAATAATGTTAAAAAAGATGTTTCAGACGAAGATATGTCTGCGTATTACGGCAATGTTAAGAAAACAATTGAACGAAAAATTTCAATCAAAAACACATCGTCGAAAAATAGCACTACCCGAACCAAAGTTTAAAAAACCAAAATTGAATGACTGACTATTTATTTGAAGAAATCCATTAAATGCTTTTATATAACATTGTTGAACTAACTTAGGTTAGGAAATGCAAATAAAAATTATTAAAAGAAAATAAATTCCACATTTATTTTTTTTTTTTTTCCGTAAAATTTCTTTTTGCCTAATAATGAATAATTCCTAACGAAATATTCAAGCACATTCCAAAGGTTAAAGTTGATAAGACAATACATAAAATGATGAAAAATACATAACTTCCATGGATTGGAATTCGATATAGTTTTGCGCTCATTCTTAGTGATGATGCATACAAAAGAATTGAATTGAGTTCCTCAAGAGATGTATTGTAATGAACGTAGGGTTTTATTCGTACTTGATGACCAGAATTTTGTGCTGATTCGCAAGCATATGTTAATGCGGCTGCCTAAATGATGAATAATTTTTAAAAGAAAATGAATACTTCATCGTTTACTTTACATAACAACTTACTTGAAAAAATGGATAAAGTCCTAAAATAAGCCATAACAATATATTTATTACTGCCATGATGACAATTTTGTTACTTGTAAACTGATTGTATATTCTGATGAAATATATTATGGACGAAAATGTATAGGATAAATTTAATATAGTGAATAAACAAACGGGTAATGCCATTTTTGAATTGAGATGACATAGCAGCTTATGGAATTCACACATTTCCTGTAAAAATAGAAAAAGTAATGAAAATAATAAGAATTTAATATTTAAATTACACCATCTGATAAAAAAACCTTCAAAATCCACACTTACTCGCATCCAATCCAACGAGTCAATTGTATTTTCAAGCAATTTTTGCTTCAGTATGGAAATATAACGCCGAAGTAGGTAACATTGAATTGAATAGCTTGTTAAAACTATAACTTGTATGAGATCTTGGCAGAAAGTTGCAACAATGAGTAAGATTTTTGCAATAATTTGTGTGTTTTTGGTTGGAGTACCGAACCCAACCAATTTTCATAACATCAATATTATCATCTTCCATAACGATCAGATGTGAAGTCATTAGGATTAACCTAATCAGAAAATGGAAACGATTTTAATTAAAATTAAAATTATTTGTTTAAAAACTGCTATTATACCAAATAAAACCGCATGTAATGTGGAACCATAAGTTGAAAATTAATTTGTTAGGGATATTGTGTAAAATAAAAACTCGTTCTACCAGATTTTGTGGGTCCCCATTATCAGCAATACGAAACACATACATTGAGGTTAAGAATCCAGAAAAGTGTAAAATACTGGACACTCCGTACACAAATATTGTTTCTCCGTAGTAAACAGTCACTTGTGGTGGTGTAAACAATTCAAGTGTGGGCTCAATTGGTGGATAGGTTGTGTTCGTGAACCCTCGATCACGACTAAAATGTATATTTGATTTAAAAATGTCTATTCGAATTCACAACATCAATACAAACCGAAAATATGAAAAATATTGAATGAAGTATCCCGTTGATAAAATAACAACAATGATTATAGTTTGAATATGCCCAAGATAAGTAGCCAAATCAGATGAATCAATTGTGATTGGTCGTAGACCGACTAAGCCCAAAACGTTTACATACGGAAACAAAAACTGCTTGAAAATGTACGTTCAATTATAACGAATCAATAATCAATAATGTTACATTATGAAACGTACAAACCTTACGTTGACAAAAACTTAGAATTGCAGATGTTGGCTCAGAATCTATTAAATCATCGATCTAGAAAAAAAAAATCAAATATTGTTTCTTATCCGTACTAAGTCTTCGTGAAGAAATTTTCGATTGGTCAACTACAAAATATTTTCATGAGCGCTGAATATTTGATGCAAAATCTTAGTTTGGAAAAAATTCAATTTTTTAACATAAAATACATAAGAAAAAAGTGTATTTTCTGTTCAAAATGTTTCATTCTAAAATTCTTAAAAAAACTAAATTTAACCGGACAACATAACTTACAACAATGTCGCCAAAGTTTTCAGTATCTAATCGAACTAAATCTGGTGTAGATTCTCGCTGACTTCCATTTTGCGCATCAAACAAAGATTCTTCGGAACTTGATTTGGTCATTTTCTGTTTTGAAATGTATATATATGAAGTTGTTTATTCACAGAATCTATGTAAAATTTAAATATATGTTTTTATGTGAATGAATACAAAATAAGCATGAGATTTATAATTTAATAACATTTATTCCAGAAGCATAATTATTATTATTATTATTTAGTTTTTATTACTGCTTTTTCATGTATTTTCTTTATTGGTTGAATAAGTTATAGAATAAACGCGTCAACAAACCAATCGTAGATCTAAGCACGTTTCATATGACTGTACGAACCATCAATGTTTGTTTCTTTTCAATGTTAACATATGTTAATTTCTGATTATCAATGAATAATTATAAATAATCAAATTTCGTCAGTAGAAAAAAAGCAGATTATCAGATAATACATTTTTTTTCATTTGACCCTTGTATTTTCTGTGTTAATAAGCTACAAGGAAAGTTTTTGTAATATTGAACAACCAAAAAAAACTTAAAATGTTCGTCACAGTTTTCATCATTATAATACAATACATTCTAAAATGTGTTTTCGTTGCATAAAATCATTTCTTTTTCACTTAACGATTGCATCTTTCAAATGACATTTTGACAATTTTCATATCGATTTTGTTGTAAAAATATGAATAAAGTGTTTGAAATTGGCCTGATGAGCTCAATTTTCGTATTTGTAGACTTTTGAAAAAACTCCATAACGGTTAAACACATCTACCGCCCGAATTTTATAATATCCTACAATGAATATGAAAAAAATATTTTAATAATTGCTGTAATATATATATTAGATTAGTTTTCACCGTTCAAACGTTCATTTGATGTCAAAATTTGATGACAGTAGGACAAGAACGGAACGTGTTTATTGTTGGTTATCAATTTCCAATGCAATTTTCGTCGGTCATTGTTGCAAAATGGAGCGTAAAAAATTTGATAAGTATGAATACATCTCTGATATTTGGGTAATTGATGATCGTTCCATAAAATTAAAACTTTTGTTTTGTCGATTGCCTCAATTCGTACATTGATCACTCTTGATGGACTTTCTACTTGAATAGAACAAATTCGCACCAAAATTATCCAAGGATGTGTTAATTTGATATTAAACCCAATAGATGATTGTTTTTTAACGACTTTTGGATTCTTCAATACGTGAGGTCCCCTTTATGAACGGAAAAAAATGGAAAAAATGTCGTAATCTACTTTCGTTAGTAACAATTAATCTCACCTGTGCATGCATCATTTCTGCCATAATTGTTTCATTTGGATAAGCAGGTCGATTGTAAAAAGTCCAAACAGAATATGGATTTGTACGTTTATTATCTAAAAACTCAACAATGTATCCATACGTGAAGTTTGAATTACTGTTTTTCAACCAATTGCTTAAATTGATTTTCATGTAATTTTTGCTTGCATATTTGGTACTAAATAGTAGAACAGCTGCATATTTTTCATCGGATGAAAGTACATAATTGATATTACTTTTCATTTCCATTTTGCTTGCTGTTCCTGCCAATGAACTTAGCATTCCAAGGGCACCGTATCCCGGCTTTTGAATAAAATGTACCGTTTTTGGATGTGTATTATTCATAACAAATCTAGCAAGCATCGTACGCTGCTCAAATTCAAACGGATAAAAGGATAAAAAGGAATTGTCATGGCTTATAGATTCAAGTCCAGCCAATTTTTTATCTAAGAATGCATTCCAATGCTGAAAAATAATCGATGTGATAGCATGGGCATAATATGAATCAGCGTAAAATGTTACATTTTTTGACCAGCCAGAAGTGGGATCAGCCTCTGTATTTGCATATGGCATATCTTTCAAATTTGGATAGATTATATTGAATATTTCGAAGAGTTTTGTCGTTTCGAACAGAATATCACTGTTGATTCCCTTTCTATGGAAAGTCAAGATGTCGATCGGACAAAGCGATATATTTTGATTGCAAGAATATAATAAGCCATAGCAAAGTGCATGTTTATCTATAGATTTGAATAGGCCTGCAGGACCTCTCAAAGGAATTCTCACTACTGAATTCATTCGCCTGGATACTGCATCCATCCCATTTGACACACCGTTTGCATATTCCAAATAATCTGAAAAGTTATAAATAACCTAAATAAAGAGGAAAATTTTTGAGTAATATTTCAATGACATTTTCATATATGAAAATCTCTTTGGATTACAGTTCAGTTCGCTAACATTGTTAATTTAAAATTAATAATATTCAAAACTACCGGCCAAAGTAAAATTGAGCATATTGTATGTTGGGAAGATCTGGTTCATTCCAAAGTTCAAATCGAAAATTCAACAGATTCATTTCACCATATCTTTCTGAAAACAAAATATTATATGCAGTTTGTCTTTGTATTACGTATTGAAATTCCAAGTGTAAATAATCCAAACCTATGTAATGTAAAAGGAGTTGATAAGTAAAATCTTTCCACGTGTAGCGAATGTCAAAATTTTCATATTTGGGTAGAAATGTACATGAATTCAATTACTGGGAACAAATGAATTTTCATTAAATGGTCAAGAAAAAAGGTCTAAAGAAGAGAAATCATACTCTGGTATTTTTTTAGTTTTTTTTCGGAGCTCCTGTTGAAAAATAATCAATAATACTGTGTTTAATTGACTGTATTTCAAGACGAAATAAAATGTCATTTTGTATAACAATTTTCAAAATCTATAGTTAAAAAAAATAAATTACTTGATTTTAATTAATGTCAACAACCAATGTATTCTAATGTATTTAATTCCTGTATTAGGCAAAGAAGCCACATAATCCATGTTTGACGCATATCCACAGACAGCAACTGCTGCTTAACATCGGTTTGGTTGAATGGCAATGGAGCAAATGGTGAGAGACCACTATTAGTCCAAAACCTTTGCAAAACATTATATGATTTTTGTTTTGATTTCAAGTTCACTAATACAGTTGCGTTGCAACAAACTACAAAATATACAAGGAACTGAAGAATCCTTATTTTCATTTCCAATGAATATTGATCACTGAAAGTCTACGAATATACAATAGTATGATGCTATGAATGGTATGATGAGTGCGTTCAATTCACAACAGTCAAAACTCAGCTTTTCAGTATACTTAATGATTTCTGATTTATTAATTTTGAAGTACTTAATTTCAATTTTATTGGACTGAACTTCCTATTTACATTGACTAGTTGTTATTTCAACTTTTTTTTCAATGTCTCAACAATTTTACAAAAATGTAGGTGGATAATTAATAAGTTCTGGAGGCGTAAATGTTGAGTTGATTGGAAGTATAAAACATAATGGCTCTATTCAAACCATATCGATTTAATGTATTGATTATCATACGTCCATTGCGACCTAGTAAATAACCAGCTGGTATGTCAGTATTTCGGCTAGAATTGTCATTCACCATTTCTATAAAATAATCATCATTTGAATTTGTATCAGTGATAATTGCACCAATTGCACCGGCTTCTTCAGCTACAATCACTTTTGTTAAAAATGTACAATCTCCACGTTCGATTAAAGCAATATTTCCATATAATTGGTGTGGATTTTTAAGTGTAGTACATGCTTCACGTGGCTCTGTAAAAACTAGAAATTTACGTGTTAAATGTTTAAATGTTCCTTGTGTAAACGTTCCACCAAAATCTTTTGCAGGTTTTAACCGATACGTAAAATCCAATTCTTCAGGCTCAACAATTTCGAAAAATACATCACCGTTTATAATATCATATGTTCTAATTCCATCGTAAGTATGGAGATTGTTAACTAAAAAATCAATGCAAAATAAATTTTAAATAATTCGTTTTAATTACATTCAATACTTACTGCCACAAAAAATCACCTGAATAGTGTGAACAAAAAATACAAAACTTAAATTGAAATTGAAACAATGTTTGAACATTTCTATTTATTTATGTTGTAATTTTTTAATTGAATTGCCAAAAAGAAATTGCAAATACTGTTAAAAAAGTTTAAACAAAAATAATATGTATTTTTTACATTCACTTGACATTTTTCGTTCGGATGACTAAAAGCAAATCCATAAGTTAAACATTTTTGTGTTGACGTTTGTAATTTGCCGATAGTATCGCATGCGGTTTCTCTATTCATATACACATACGCATACACATTCATGTACACACTTGACATTTTTATACTTTTGACATGTCAGTTTTGTTTTCAGTTTAAATTAAAAAATTCATTGAGCGATATAAAAAAATTCTATAAATTCAAATTTGTAAAAAAGAGTCCCTAGTCCCAAAGGCGATGCAATCATCGCCGATTTTTTCACACGATAGTGGCCAACTTTTACTTCGGCCAATGATTTTCCCATTTATTACTCTGTAAATCCTTCAATTTGAAACATTTCAATCGGGCCCCAGGAACCAGAACCCTGAACGAACTTGAAAGTCGAAAAATAACTACTACTTACTGGATGTAATAGCTCTATTAAATATTAATTTCGGCTATATATTTTTTGCCACACAATGGCATTAATGTTTCATCTGAAGTACGTCGTGAATCATAAAACCATGCATTATTATTCATGCTACAGGCAAAATGAAATGGACCCACTACAATAAAAGATGGTTCTATCCCTAATGGCATTACACAATATGGAGTTTTTATTTTACCCAGTGTGTGATCAAAATTGACATTTTTGTAACAAAAACATAAACCGATCCTTGTGTTGTTAATATTGCTATCAATTCTCCATCAACACTCCAATCCGGACAAAACAAAGGTCTCAATATTCTTCATACAATATTGATGTAATTAGAAGACCCCGAATTCGATAGATCAACAGCGATTTTGTTAATTAATCCCGATGATTTCGAATTTGCCATAATTCTTGACAAACTACCTTCGGATGTGTTGATATTGCTACAACATTACCTTCTGCAAAACACAACAGAATGCATTCATCACCAAACCGTTTATATTGCAATAAATTCCCATTTTTATGCTGAAAGCCCAATTCAGCCGGAGAATCCGGTTCCCGAAAGTAATATAAATAGAGCTTCCTTTTATCATATTTATATAAAATTTGATAATAAATTCAACAAATTTCATTGATTCCAATCATATGTTCTGTTTTTTTTTCTTTGAAAAAGTTTTGAAAAAAAAAACAAAGTTTCAATCAAATTTACCGTATTTTCAACGCCCGTTGAAATACCCATTTTCATCTGTTTTTATTTTAGTAAAACACATATCACTTGAAGTATCTCTCAAATGTATAACACGCAACGAATCTCCATCTTTAGAGCTCAGCGAAAATATTTTATATTCGGAACCTAATATTATCTTTTGACCAAGCACCATTTGTTATCCGTTTTGAATGCTTTATCTTTATAGAATTGTGAAAAAATGTACCTCTTAGTCTTCCTGTTTGTGTTGATTATTATAAGTTGAGTGTTAATTTGGTGCCGCAGCTAACGCATTTAAAGCATCCGGAATGGAAAAATGTGAAATTTTAAAGTGGTTCTACTCAATCAACTTGATAAACAATTTCATTGAATCGCAAACAGGTGGATTCATAGACATTTTTTTTCTTTTTTGTCCATATTATGAAACGGGCTTGTTGCTTTAAATATAATACAAAATAACATCGCACTGCATATCGTATTTCAAATAGTTATCTATATATCGCACATCAAATGAGTATACCTATTTCGAACAATTTAATATTGTACGGCGTCTCCACTAACGTTTCTATAGAAACCATACGGAACAATTATTGCAATGCAAAGATGGCGTTTTACATTTGTGTAGTCATTATTTCGTCTCATCGGTTTTCGTCTGAGGTTTTTTCATAGCTGCAATCAACACACGAATTGTTTTTTTGTCATTGTCGTCGCGCACTTTTTTTCGTGCATCTTTTTTCATCGTTAATGTGTGTCTTTGATAACAACCATCAAAACAAAACAATGAAATGTTGTTGTTGTGACAAAATGTTTATTTTCTTCTTAACGGAATGTGTTAAGTATATTTTTCAAACTAAAACTAAATAAATAAATGTTCTAATCTATTTTCAATCGAGTTGAGTTGTAATGGGAAATAGTACTTCTCCAATGATTGCTTAAAGACATAGCGATGAAACGTCCATACAAACACGTTATAGCACCTAGTAGGCTACGTCATGTAGTTTGCATAACGTAGCTTGGGCGAGTAGTTCCGACGTTTCATCGCTATGCTTAAATGGCAAGTAAAAACAATGACATCATTGAATGCTGAAAGTAACCAAATTGTCATTTTCGTAGCAAGAGAAAACAAATTTGGTAACTGTTACGTGCTGCCAATACTTAAGTATAATTCAAAATAAGTTCATCGGAATTTTTCTTTTAAATAATGTGATATCTCTTAAAATTTTGCTTCAAATATTTCTCTCTTATATTGAATATACTAACCTGGCGATACTTGCTAAAGATATCCTACAGATGTTGCAGAAGACCATCAGTGAACAGGCTCTATCGAAAACACGAGCATATGAGTGATATAAAATGTTCAAAGAGGGTCGAGAAAGCGTTGAAGACGAAGAGCGCCCCGGTCAATTCACTGCGCTCATTCTTCGTGACCATTTCGTCAAAAATTCTACTAATATCGTTCCGCAACCACCTTATTCGCTTGATTTGGCTCCGCGTGACTTCTGGCTGTTCCCCAAACTCAAGAGACCACTCCGAGGACACCGTTTTGAGTGGATTGAAGAGATTTAACGTGCATCGGCGCGTGCTTTCAAGGACATCAATGCAGGTGAATGTTTTGAATGCTTCGAAGACTGGAAAAACCGTTGGCATAAGTGCATTTTGTGTCAGGAGGGGATAACTTCGAAGGCGATGAAATTGATTTAGAAGAATAAATAAAGATTTTTTGAAATATAACCAAATTCCCTGTATTTTTTGCCCACAGTAGTAAGTTCTTTTGAAAGTATTTTATTTAATGAATCTTATGTGGTTAATGATTAGGAATGAAACTGATGCATTAGACAATAGAAAAGCGCGGTAAGGAGGCGGTATTATTACAGAATTGATACGTCTTATATATAATGCATATTGTATGATATTTGACTGATTTTCTTCAGATATTACATAGTTTACATAGCTAAGCTATTGAAATGATCGAAAATATTCGCGTACTTCGCTGCCTTTTTCACCTTTTTTTTGTTTGTTTGTTTGTTTGTTATTGTTTTTTAAAACATTTCCGTTCAAAATCAAATATTGTGCAAATAAAACAAATAGGAAAACTATATATTTATGATTAAATCCCAAGAATATCTTTTCTTCAAAGCATAGCTCTCACTAAATGCGCGAAATGTGTGCGTATTTGTGTAAAATGGGAATGCGTGCGCGAATGATTGAGAATCAAAACAAATGAAAAAAAGTTTGATTGAATGAGTGCATGATGATGATGTATGTATGTAAACATATGAAAACAAAAGAGTGAATGAATGAGTGAGTGAGTGAGAGAGAGTGAGTGAGAGAGAGATAGAGAGAAAGAGAGATAGAAAGAAAAAGGAGATAATAAAGTTTTTGATTTTACATTAGTAAAGATCTTGTTTATGATCAGTATGCAAACAGGAGTCTCTTGATAAAGACAGATTGTTTGTTTATGTTTACATGTTGTTTGAATTTAACGAAACGATCTTTTTCTGCCACAGTTGCTAGTCTGCAGTTTTCTGTTGTTGTGAATGAATGAATGAATGAGTGATGTACGCATGAGTGAGCGAATTAAGCATTTAAGAGGAGGAGAAGGAGAAGGTGCAAATGTATAGACTTGTACATTCCAGGAAAACTGGTTTTGACACACCCATGCCACACCTATGCCACGCCCACTGAAAAACCGGGTTCCCTGAAATGTACAAGTCAGAAGTATATTCTGAATTGAAATTCGAATTTAAATTTGTATTGATCTTGATCTTTGCTTTAAATAATTTATAATTATTTTTTGCCTAACCGCTAACAAACATAGATTATTTATTCGCTTAATTCCCCTTTTCATTTTCTTTGAGAATGAACATTTTAATTTTTTGAGATCATGAAAATTCTTTAAATGAGACGAATCAAAACAAAATAACATAAAAAATAATTGAAAAATTCCAATTTATTTGATTCTCATTCGTGTTCAAATTCAATTGCAATATATTTTTTTATTTTATTTATTATTTTTCTGTTAAACAAAGCTACAGTAACAATAATTGAATTTAACAATAAACTAAAATAAAATTAGAGTAAATTATTAGCATTGTTGATTTATATTTTCTTTGGGACAATATAATATTGAAAACGAAAAATAAATCTAAATTCATGAAATACGTGTTAGAGTAGAAATCAGAAAATTGATTTTTCTAAAAAAAAAAAACATGTTCGTACTATTATCCGCATTTTTTAATGGGGATTTTGTCTTATTCAATGCATGAACATTTTGTTATGCGAGCCACAAAGATTTAAAGAAACACATATAAAAAAAAATCAATAAACCTAATGGAGAATCAAATTGATCCTACAAATTATTTCATGCACATTATGGAACCAAAGAACGTAATATAAACTTCACCAAATTGTGGAAATCAAAATAATTCCCCATTTGAATCAGTCGTTCATTGTGAACTCACTTTTCTATAAGCATAATAAATATAAATAAATATATTTTATTTTGTTTATTATTTTTCAGTTTCCCAATAGCACAGGAAAGTTAATCTCTCTTTTTATATTCGCAACTTAAATTTCTTTGTTTTTTTTCTTAAATTTTCGTCGCAAATAACTATACAGCAGCATTTTAGTGATACATTTTATGTTTATATGTATATACATGTGCATGTGTATATGAGAGAATTCCACGTGTGTATTTGATACAACTTAACACTATTTTCATGATGCATACATTCGATTGATATCATGTTGATATCGATCTTGAATATCTTTTCGTTTTAATTTGAATGCGGCTGTCACAAGACCCATATCTGGTGACCATACCTCCTTGCATAATGTTACAGCAGCTGGAACTTCAAACTTTTGTAATTTACCTGAAATTGCAGAAGAGTTTTTAAAAAAAATTCTTTTTAATTATTACACTTATTTTAGTTTTGTTATATTATAATTTTTTTATAGTTAGAATAATGAAATCGGAATATAAAAATTTTATTACCCTATTAAATTATAAATTTATGAGTATTACTTCTTCTTAATAAGATGTATAAAATGAAAAAGCCATTTTAATACCTATACATTTCTAAATTAATAAGATAGCATTGGTCTAATTAAATTTGTTTGTCATCGTAAGTGTTTCTTCCCTTAATATCAGAGGTGGCAAACGGACTGTCCGGACTGTCCGAACATCAAGTACATCGGACATTTTTTTCATCTTTTTTTCAAATAATTGTGAAGAACGTTTGTCATTTGATCTATTCATATTATTATAGTTAATAAGATAGCCCTATCTTATTGATATTATAAGATATAGATGCGTCTTATTAAATTCATAATTATTCAAAATTAGCGAGACGTTAATAAGATTTTTAACATTATACGGAAAGTTTCAAATTATAAAAATTAGCATTAAATTGAATTAAATTAAGTATAATTTAACTTACATTTACGAGCGTGTTCAGCTAACTCTTTAATTACTGCTTTTTCCATTACAGGCGAGGAACATAATTGTTCGAATTCGGCATCTTGTAAACATCCTTGCTTGATAGCCAACTCTTTCAAGTGTTTTGGATTTGGTACGACTAATGCAACTGTGAACTGCTTTGACGGATCGCCATACACACAAATATTTTCAACAACTGAACAAGTTTTTAATTCAGCTTCCACTTTTCCTAGCGAAACATATTCACCTGCTTGAAGTTTCACCAAATCCTTTTTACGATCTAAAGAAATTGAAAAATAAAATTTGTAATAATTATCAAACGTCAAGTGGATTTTCTTACTTGTATAAAATATAGAAATGTAAAAGTAATAAGTTATCGCGTCATCTATCGGCCGATTGGTCTGAGTTAATTTGTTCGATCGTGTAATTGATGTTTGAATGGAACGTTAATTTGAATTTTAATGAACGAACAAATCAACTCCAATCGGCCGATAGATGGAATTAAAACCCGTTAGATTCTAACAAAACCCACTCGTCAAATATAAACATGTTCAAAACGAAATTATATTGAAATTTTACCGATAATTTTAAGTACTCCATCTGGATGAACTTCACCAATATCTCCTGTTTTGAACCATCTTCGACCATCTTCTTCGAAAAAGTCTTCTGCAGTTTTTTTCTCTAACTTATAATATCCACGCGATACACTATCACCGCCAATAAAGATTTCTCCTTGAGGATGTGGCTTGTTTGTTACGCGATATCCACCCTCTTCCCATGTACATAAACGTATTTCGCACATTGTAGTGGGACCACCAACTCGGCCAGATGTCATGTCTTTAGCTATTTAGTCATATAGTTATGACGTATTTGTATTAAATTTGAAGAAACTATGAATTTTTGAAAAATTTATTATTATATTACCATCCATAACTGTAGCTCCTGATGTGGTTTCAGTCAATCCATATCCTTGGACAACGTCCGTGCATAAACATAATTTGATTTGTTCGTGTGTATCTGGCGATAATGGTGCACCGCCAGCCAACATAACTCGAACGCGTCCACCCATCAATTTTGCGATTTTTTTGAAGATAATTCTAAGAGAAAAAATGTGATTTATTTCTAATTGTATGTACAGTTGCAACAAAAAATCTTACTTATCCAGAATTGGGGTATCATAGCCTCTTTGAGTCCAAATTTTTTTATAGTCATAAGCAAATCTGAAGATAGCTTTCTGCAACGGTGCTTGACTATTCACTTTATCGTTAATTCCTTTTGATATTCTATCTAGAATGAGCTGTAAAGGAGATATTCAATTATGAAATTGAGGATTGTATTTGAATATAATCCAGCGTTTGTTTTATAATAATTACCGGTACAGTGGTCATGCAAGTCGGTTTTAGTACAGAGGCATCACCTCTACAACCGCGTCTAATTTTGCTACTCGTATCAATAAGTGTAGTGGGTGTTGAATAACCAATTGGTACTCCTGTTAACAAACATACACTTTCAGCAAGTAGTTCAAACACATGTGCCAAGGGTAAGAAACTAGAAAAAAAATTTATTTAATTACAATATATTTCAATTGAAAACAATTTTCAGAAAATATCTACCCAATGAGAACATCTTCGGGATAAACCTTGATAACATCTGAGAAAGCTTTTAGAGTGGCAATGCAATTTTTATGAGACAATAAGACGCCTTTTGGAATGCCAGTTGATCCGGATGTGTACATTATAATTGCAATATCTTCGGTATTTGGCGGTGATGCGATTGCTTTACTAGTGTTTCCAATGCGTATTACTTGACTGAATGGCAAAATTTTTACATCTTCCTTAAATCCTTCAGTTTCGGTTCTATTTAGCTGATCCTCCATGTAAATAAGCGTTTGTACACGTGGCAATTTAGCCAATAATGTTTTGAATTTGGGCATTAATTCATGGCTTGTAATGACAATGGTTGCTTCTGTTTCATTAATGCCTTCATTTCAGGGAGGTAATTATAATTAATAAATCGTATTCAAAAGACAAATTTAATTTTTCAATCTAAATTTACCATGGATAACACCATCATCACCAAGCGTAGCATAGATTGTAACAATCGGAATATTTTGTTTAAAACATCCATGTGCAGCAATCATCCATTCTGCTCTTGTCTCTGCAAATATGACAATATTTTTACATGCTACTTGACCAAGTTCTCGTAATCCACGTCCAAAGTTGGCCGCCGATTTCTCAACATCAGTAAACGTGCGCCATTTGTATTCGCCCATATTATATTTTTTAAAAACTCGACCATTAGGTTGAATTTCATCTTCCTCGCTCAGAATTTCTCTTGTTCCCAGACATTTTTTATTTGTATGGATTTTTGCTACATAAGTCAGCATCTAGTCGATATAAAAATATAATTATTTCAGGTGAATCATTATGATTTTACTAGAAATGAACAATAAAATAGCTCACTTTTTCCAATGTATCAATATTTGCTTGAACCATTTTGACATGAATTTCACGTGGTGGTTCCACAGAGCGATAGGTTATTTGTTTGTCATCGGCCGAAATGGGCTTGGCCTGTTTAATTAAAAGCATTTTAAAAACAAATTTTTTTTATTACACCATTTCATATTACCATTCTACTGGTGGTCGATAATAGTTTCTATTCAATCAAAATACTCACTTTAATGCGTTTGGATAGTTGTCGTCGTTTCCATGGTTGTTGTAAAATTAAATATACAGGAAACGTTATCACATCACAAACGAAAGCAATGACACGAATCGCACTAATAGCGGTCTGCACCTAAAGGCGGAAAAACAAAATAAATATAATTAAAATTTTTTTAAATATTGCCAATTGAGATATTCAAAAAGGACTCACCCATATACTCTCCATACTGAAGATTTTTATATGAAATAAAAGAATTCCAATTCTTAATTAGCAATTTTGTAATTTATTTCATTAAACAAAATTAATGATCTTTTCATTTAACTCCAAAAATTCTTGATTTTCGTAATTCAATATTCGATTCTACCTCATACTCCTAATCTCATTATACTGAAAGATTTGAAAATTTTCTAAGAGGAAAATTCGAAATACTGTGTGCTTATCTGTCAGTCGAATTTCGTTTTGAAATGAACAAGCACGAAACTAGTTAGAATGAAATATATATATTCAATGTGATATATCGTAACATAACAGTACAAACTTAAAAAAAGGCACACAAAGACTACGCAATGATATGTAATGTAATTTACTGTAACTTAGCTTTAAGTGAAAATCGTCATCTATTGCATACATCGGTGACGCTAGGGTTTAGTGTATTTTACTATTTAAAATTGTCCCTTGCTTCTGGCATTAAATGAATAAAAACAACACTTTATTACTCGTTTTTTAGAGAAAACTTAGCGAAACCATTGCATAACAACGATTGTGAATGAAGAATTCTAAAAGATGACAAAATGTAAATACATTTCTTTTGTTTCATATGTATAATGTACAATGTCTGTACATTGTACTGCATAACCAAATGAGTAAAGCCTTTGGTCACTATGCATTTATTTGATATTGTGAGAAACCATAAAAATCCTGATTGCAAATGAGGATTAAAATTTTTCTTTTATAAATGACTGATCCTTCCATAACTAATTGGAATATGTTAGAAATTGAAAGCTTCAGTCGTGAATGTAATATAGAAGCTTGTATACATTATTAAAAATGGAATATTTATATTTTTGTTTTATGAAAAAGATCTCGTCAATTAATATAATTATTAATATAAAATCTTTTCTTTCTTACACTGTGCTTAAAATTTTAATAGTTATTTACTGCGTAGAAACTATATTTTGGGATAGCTCATTATATGATATTCGATTATCAAGATCGGAATATTTTGGATTGGTTTATATTTTTATTATCGCCCTTAGTACTTACTGTTCGTCATCCTCAATGAACATTTTTATAATTAAGGATGATCCTTCTCCACCAAAACTTCTGAATTTCTTTGGGATGCAATATTATTGATATACTCTATGTGTGTTAGTAAATTTACCAACGTTTTTCGACTTCTTTGTTGTAATCAATATCAGGTACCTTCACTTTTATTAACTGTAAAAAAGAGAAAAAAAAGATTATTCTTTCTACAATGCTAACAATATGTATATAGGCTAACGTAGCCCGGGCTATATTTGGTAATTGGTGGTGTATGCCGTAGTTTAAATTAATTCTAATGACACCAGGCCCGTATAAAAATCATACTAGATTTCCGAATCGTGAGAAACGGCGCAAAAAATTAATGAAACAGATGAAATAAAAGAACACCGTAATATGTTTGATGAAGAGCCAGGACCACGCCGAAAGGATTATCTTACGTACGTCGATCACACGGTATTTTGAACAGAAATTTATTTTATACACTCAACACGCTCTACAAGATTTGCTCCAATTCATCGATACGGAAAGAGGGATGGATGCGTGGGCAACAAAGCTTATCAATGGCAAGTAAACATTTATATTTGTTGGTGATCAGTTCATCGAAACAAATTCAAAATTGTAAAGGCTATATCTAAACAAAAGAGCGTACTCCCTTCGAAAAATTGAAACAACGTCGGAAGTGCACAGTCGTCGAAGTAAATGAATTCTGTGCAATATTGCTGTGCTCGTTGTGTTTCAATCCACTGCAAAACCCAAGAAAGCATTGAATTGTCAACGAGAAGTATCGGTATTATGTTTGCATGGGTTGTACACTAATGCCTGAAGATAAAAAAATAGAAACCAAGGTGCATTCGATTAAAAGCAAGAAGTTTTTGCGGGAACAACTAAAAAATAAGTCTCGCCATGGCCCACGTAAAGCTCCAAAATTTCGTTCAAAATATCACAGAGGACTGTGATTCGAATGCCAGTCGCAATATTTTTGTTGTATTCTGCATATATGTGAACAATTAGCAATGAAATATTTAATCCATTCGGATTTCTTTAAAGAATTAACTTCTAATATTTTTTGTTTCACATAATAGATGCACAAAGCTAATTGTTGACTTATTCAATTTCTATGAATTATCAATTTCTTAATTTCATTATTATTATCATATCGTATAATTTCAGATCATTTTATTTTTTTGGTCACATGTTATTTTCTTTTTTTCATTCCTTGTGCATGCCAAAGTATTACTATTATTGCGATATCAATATGAAAAAAAAATGCCGCCAAATTAAAATATTTGTCCTTGTTTTTACTTTATAGATTTGCAAAACAAAATGTTTTAAAATTATTTTCAGATTAATCAATTTGAATTTATTTTAAGTTGTAGTAGTCATTAAATAAATTGATGTAATTTCACAATTTTAATATAAACATTTAATTTTTTTCAATTCAATCGAAATTACTCGGAATTGGTTTTTCAAATTCATTTGAACGTCATGTTGCAATTTCAAAATCGTTAAACGGAGCAGATTGTTCAACGAATTCAAACAACAAATTTCCTTTACAGTTAATCAAACATTTGGATTATTTTAATTTCGTTGTAAAAAAAACTTAGGCTAATGACATACCCGTCAGTCAAAGACAATTTATATAATGGAACAGTATACTCCGAAAGAACGCGCTGAAATTGTTCAGCTTTATATTAAAAATAATTTCTCAATTGTGAAAAGTAAACGTGCATTTTGTAAAATAATTAAGCTAAAAGTGCTCCAGGTGATAAAACTATAAGGCGTTTATACGCAAAATTTGTGAGCTTCGGCAATCTTAGAAATGCCAGCCACTCATCGAAACAACGAAAAAGACGTTCTGATGAAAATATCGAAGCCGTACGAGCTATCGTTGAGGTGCTCCAAGGACATCGAGGAATTAGGCATTTCTCGCACCACTCTTTGACACATACAGTAGTTCATAGTGATTTGAAGATGTTTCCATACAAAGTTCAAATGGCACAAAAACTAAACCCAGCTGATTATCAGCGTCGTTTAAATTATGGCGAATGGATCATCGAAATGGCTGACAATGAACTTGAATTTTAGCGAAAAATCATCATGTCAGATGAGGCACATTTCTCGTTGAATGGAGGAGCAATTTAGCAAAATTGTCGTTTTTATGCCATCGAAAATCCTCAAATAATTCATGAACATCCTCTTTACGACCAAAAAGTTACAGTTTAGTGAGGTATTTGTTCGAAAATGATGATGGAGCTACCGTAAGGGTCAATGGAGAGCGTTATCGAGCCGTGATAGCTGATTATGTGAGCATCACATTGTTCGTGAAATTGATATAGAAGGCTACTGGTTTCAACAGGTTGGCGCCCCATTGTTTCCAGGACGACTCATATAAAATATGATAATTTTGACTGGCCACCCAGATCACCCGATTTAACGGCTCAGACTTTTATTTATGGGGATGTTTGAAGTCCAAGGTATACGTCGACAAGCCGAAGACTTTAGCTAAATTAAAAAACAACATGAGACGTGCAAATCGCCGCTATATCGACCGAAACATTGGCAAATGTGATGTTAAATGCTGAAAAAAGAGCACATTTGGCCGTCAAGGCAAAAGGCTGTCATTTACGTGATATCATTTTCGAAATGTAGTTCGAACGAATCTCTTTGAACTAAAATAAATGATTATCCATACGAAAAACAAAATAAAATTGTTTTTTTAATGTTTTATTCCATAAACAAATGCCACCACTTTAAATGGTCTACTCTGTATTCTACAATTACGAAACACAATTGTTCACAAATGAATTGTGGGAATAAAGTGGTTTAAAATATGTAAACGGGTCAATAGATTTTAAATGATGAATTTTAGGGTAGAGAAAAGATGATTATCATTGCATATATAGAAAAATATTTTAATAGAATTCGTTCAATAATAGATCAATCCACTTGATTTAATTTAAGTTAACAATGCCTTTTTCTAATTTTGTTATGACAAAGGATGCAGGATTTTAAGGTCATTGTGGAACAATTTTGATGATTTCATCTATGCTTCTAATTTCATAGATAATTATAGTCAATTTCCAAAAAGAAAAATATAATATATTAGCAATGCAGTGAAAGATGAACATTCGATTCTCTCCTGCTTGATATAGTAGCGAATACGATCAAAACCATGTCCGGAATTAAATCACCTTTTATGTGGATGACAAAGAATATTTAAAAACTTTTACAAGGTGAGCTCTACTCATTGAAGAAATTATCTAAAAATGGTGAACCTTTGTTCAATTTGGTTCGAACTTCGGAGGTAAGGCAAGTCGATTAAATTTTAAATTGAGCACTTTTTAATGGAACTAATGCATTAAAATATAAACATAAATAATAATATTAAAAATAATATTAAAAATAATATAAAAATTTTATTGAAAAATTTTTCTTTGCAAATTAATATACTTTGTTCATTACAACAACGGTTTAAGTAGTTGAGACACAAACAATGGTGTAATTAATTATAAATGAAATTAAGTAAAAAATAAAGTAATGCTGATTTTAAATTACTAAATGCATAATTTACGCATCAAATTGATCTATTGTAGTTCAATTTTGTAAAATATTTTTCCTGTACTTTTGAATTATTTTATAAACTTCTTTCTTGAATAAACCACCTTTGGCAAAAGAACTCTGTATGTTGCCGAATATTAT
This sequence comes from Resseliella maxima, assembly GCA_029041755.1. Taxonomy (NCBI): domain Eukaryota; kingdom Metazoa; phylum Arthropoda; class Insecta; order Diptera; family Cecidomyiidae; genus Resseliella; species Resseliella maxima. Next base: position 70,370 of record JAQOWM010000945.1, on the reverse strand, counting down.
TATTATTATTATTATTATTATTCACTCGATATATTGAATAATCATACAAAGAAGACAATTTATGAACAAAAAAAGGATTGGATCCAAACCAATCGTTATTGAACCTCACAAACAAAACTATTTTGTACTTTCCTAATTATGAATCACTACTTATTAATTTTAGTATTCAAATAATATTTGTTTGACAAATTATAGACAATGAGCAATATAAAACGTAATCATTACGATTCATCAACAGCGTATTCATTTCACTATGTTGCTTAATCCTTCAACTCAGTACTTCTTAGACTAGCGTATTAGTGCGTCTTCGATTAACAAAAATATCGTACGATAAAATAGTCCAACCAAGGATGATGGTACGACTTTTGGTTGCATTTGTATTGAAATGACCTCATCTAGGGTGTATTTCATATGGTGTTCGGTCGTGGAAAATTCATATGTTAAAGTATGTGAGCGAAACTCATTTCTTTCGTTTAAAATTTTATGGTCTACCCTATTCTTTGTTGTTTTCCAGTATGAATGGCATTAAATAAGCATGTAGTTGCGCATGCGTTTTTCAAATTTTACGGTTTACGTACATAACATGCCATGACTTTGAAATTACAACTTATTTTCTTGCTTTTTATACTTAGTTTTGCTATTAATATTCCTCACAATATATCTGAACTGAATGATTTATTTCAAATTTAATTTATGTTATAAAAGCAAAATGAATTTTCAATGAGTCAAAGATACCAGTATGTAGCATTTTACTAACAGGAAAGAGTTCATTTGTCTAAAGCAATCTCTTACCCTCAACCAGTTATTTTATTTCTTCAAATTATTATTTTTGAATTGATTAGAGTGGCAGATATATGAATAATATCACTCCCAAAATCAAACTAGACTTTCATAGAGTCTGATAAAATGTTATATTTATTCGCGGTCAAAATATGTTCGTAAAACTGCCAAACATCAAATTACAAAGACGTTTATGACGTATACATCCTCCTGACCTACCGCACTCAGACAAAATTAATCATCAAACAAGATTTTGGATATGGTTTTTCTAATCAAACCGGTATTATTGTAGTTGAATGAATCATATTTTGTTATTTTAGAGGAATTAAAAATCTAACAGAAGGAAATAAATCGTTTCTCTAAAATAACAGTAAACCATATACTTGGCGAATTTGAAGCAGAATAATTGTTTGTTGTTCATTTCACATTAGTAGAAGTATATTCATATGACTTGATATCAATTTGTAAATAAAATAACGTTTTTAATTGTATAAGATCGAGTTTTGAATGATAACAACAATCGTATACAATCTGTGATTGAACACTTTTAATTTTATCATTTATTAAGTGAATTACCACAGAATATGTATATTTTACTTATAATGGGCTCTACATTCGAAATCATATTGAATAATCATATCAACTTATAGGAATGAGAGTATAGCTATTGAACAATGATGCCTACATATTTGATTGATGACAGACTGTCATTACCTAAGGTACACAGTTTATTCAGCAAACGAAGGAAGCAATAAAAACATATGGATATAAGTTGGGCTTCATAATTTTGTGAACGCTAATCAACAGTCTTTGTCGAAAGTATGGTGCACGATAGAATACAAATGGAATAATATTTAAACCTTTCAGGGTTTTTTTGTATTGAAAAGTCTTCTATGATTAACATCTAGTATTTTTCGTAGTCGTATGTTTTAATAACAACAGATAAAATTTCAGTTACACAAATAAAATTTCAAATCATATAATTAGTTTAAATATATGAAAGACACCTTCCCTCACAGCTCAGGAAGAAATAACTCAATTCATTGATTATGAATCTCAACGACAGTCAATATGACATAGAAATAAATAGTGAAGATATTAAACTAGAAAATATTGGGTTATTTAAATCTAATGATGACACAATGAAACTTACATTTAAATGGTCTATTTGAATATAATTTTTAAAAAAATCATAACCAAATACCAAGCTAACTAACCAGACCATGCGGTTTTTATTCTTCCAAAACATCTCTCGCATATGCCTGTTTATCAGACTTGTGCATATGTGTTTACATTTATATATACAAACACATGTATGTTACGCATAAGTATGCATGTAATAAGAGAAAAACATGGGATCGTCAGTGAGCTTCAAAATACAACTTTTGTAGTAGAATCGTACGACTATTTCACAACTACAACCACAAAGCACGCTGTCAAACGTGTTAATTAGGGTGTATTCGTCGTGTATCGATATATTTTTATTCTGTGAATTTACGTCGACTAGCCTATGGACAAAGAGTGCGAATAGAACACATTTTTTTCCACAAATTGTAGCCTCTTAAGAATGTATAAATTTGGGCGTTAATTGGTTTTTATTCTAAATAAAATAATTTTATTGCTAAATAATTCGAAAAATATATTCCACAATTTCAACACCATTTGTGAATAGTGTGTTGAATGACATTTATTGATGAATTATTTCAAGTTTAATTTCGAAACAAAGAAATTCATTCGCGTAATAAGACGTGTTAACGTTAGTTTGCCTATTATCGCTAGAGGGCTAGATTTTTTTTGGCAGACATTTTTATATTGATCACGCTATTCGTGCCCTTTGCCTATGGATTATAAAACAATATAGAAATCATGGTATTATTGTTATGAGCAATAAAACTTGCTAGTTTCATCATTATTCCAAATATGTTACTAAACATTTCTATATATTTATTCAATCTAATGATTACATATCAAAAATGCATATATTGAATATTAGATGCACCCTAGCATGGCTGTTATAAATGTATGAGGTATCTAACGGTTGTTATATTCAAACATATAAGCCGAATAAATCAGAATTGATAAGTTTGTAGTTTGATGAATAAATTTTATTGATACTCATTCTTGGAAAATATTTAAAAAACTGAATATGTGTATTGAATTCGAAAAATATGTGTGAAATAACATTTTATAAAGCCTGAGAAAAATGACTCAGATTCAGTGATCAGACACATATACTTGGAATTGAAACGAGTATGTGTATAATTGCTATTTCAACCAATCAGATCATATCGCGTAATATTTTCGACAGTGTGGCGTGATGCGCTACGTCACATGGCGCACCAGTAAACAGAGATCAATAGACTTCTCTAATTTCCTTTTCCCCTCTCACTCTGTCGCGCTCAACGTTTCATACGATTCATACAAACGCTAACAACAATATATTTTATATGTGCGAAAGCACACATCAATATATAGGTATACAAGCTAATATTTCGATGTATTAAAATCGTACGATATTTTCTGTTGTGTTTGGAATGAAATGTAAAGAAAAAAGAAAATAAACACACTCATAACAGAAAAATTGTCACACGCTAGTTCTTTAATTTACACATGGCTTTATTTAGGAAACATTAGTTTCTTTTGTTGGATGAAATATTTACAATGAATATTGAATTAGCAATCAAATATTATGAATCTGTTCATAATTGAAATATTTTAAAATCTACCAAAAGGATACAGATTTAAATTTATGAAACAATTCTTCAAAGCAGTTCGTTGTTTTAATATGGAAACATATCAATATTGCACGTTAACAAAAAATCTTTCATAATAATGCATCGATTTTAATTTTTATTTTGACAATTATTTGAACTCGTATTAACAAAGATTTTAAAAAATAATGAAAAAATTCTCAGTGGATCACCATTTTAAACAAAACTAAAATTGCAAGTTCATTAAAACAGTTGAGTTTTAATCGGGCCTACCTTGAATGAATGATGTACGCACTTGAGGTTGAGAAGATTGAAATACAATTCGAATCACTTTAATAGAACAAAGAGTGACTCTTTGCTTTCATAAACACATGCAAAATATATTTAGCTCAATAAGATATAAAATCCAAATGATGTGAAGATATCAACTTTTAAGTTAAATTATATTTTGTTTTCCAATTTAAAGCCGAATCTATTTAGTCCACTTTTATAATTTTTATTTTACTTTTTGTTCACTAAGAATCACTTTAGAATATTTTCCAGCATACGATATAAGAATAAATTACACAAAATAAACAGTGCACAAACTTGAATATATCCTGGGACGACAAATATTGTTCAAATATTTTGTACATCAAACAATCGAACGTATTCCAATGTTTGCTTTTTTTCTTCCCTTTTTTCTATCCGTATTACTGAAAAATGAAAACACATTAAATTATTTATTCGAATATTCTAAAAAGTTGTCTTTCTTTAATTCTCATTTCACTTGATTCAATCGCAAATTAATATAATCAATGGAAAAAATTTCAAAAATACTTTACTATGATTTAAGAAATGCATATAATTTTATCATGAATCAAACATGCATTCCTTTGAAAATAACTTACTCAAATGAAATGTTGATTTTCGATTAATGTAGATAATGGTTTGAATGTCTTTTCAAATTGGTGTTAATTCAGACACAATGAATAGATGTAAATTTCAATTATTGAAATTTTCACTAAACCACCACAAGAATAAATTAAAAAAAAAACAGTCAATTTAACCGGAATGAACTTTGAATTATGACGACTTTTCTAAAATAGTAAATACAATGATATAGATAAACCAACTGAATAAATTCTCAAGTTGCAAGCATGCACACAAACACGTACAAAACACACATACATAATCTATATACATGTATTCAATCTCAAATATGGGCCGATGTTACGAGTATGGATAAATGAACTAAATTTGTTCTTTCTCTCTCCCTCTCTCCCTCTCTCCCTCTCTCTATCTCTCTCTCTCTCTCTCTCTCGCTCTCGCTCTCTCTCTCTCTCCCCGTCCCTCTCTATCTTTCTCCATTTGGAAGAAAGAGCTTCAAAATTCGACTAAGAAATAACGTGGCGGAAAAAATTCACACATACATACATACATACATAAATACAATTTTTTTGAGCAGATGCAACATAAATTACTGCAACAAAGAGGCATACTAAACAAGGTTTCGTGAGAAAAAAGGAGAAAGAACCACATGACGAATTTGTCACAGAATTTTAATCTTTTAAAGTCCCAAACACGAAAAATAACAACATTTCTCTATCCACCGAAGCCAATGGGTGGAAACGGTCAATTATTATTTCAATACGATCAAACTTCTATTTCATAAAGTATTATCATTTTAGAATGACCGTTAAGAATGGGCTGTGTATACCGTTTGACATTTGTATTTGTATTGAATTTGCGAACTGTCATAATTCTGGGTGCGTTCTTTTCGGAAATGGAAAATTATTTCATCTTTTTTTATTTCAAATGTATTTTGTACTCTTTGATATATGTTAATAATGAAAATAAATTATATAATCTTTATACTTTTAGATGGTAATAATAATTAAAACTCATGAATAAAATCATATGCAGACTTTGGTATCTCAATGTTTGATTTTCACTCTAATCCGTTATTATTAAAAAAAAATTTAAACAGACAGTTTCATTTGAATGTTTTGAAGATATCAAAATATAGCACTTTTTTATAAAATGACTCAAAAATCTCTGTAAAAATCGAACACCTGAAAAACATTGAACAATATCTTATGCCGTAATTATTGACCCAACTTTTTAAAGTTTCGCTTGGCTGATATTTATTAAATTAATTGAAGCACAATAAAAAATATTGTTTCAACACAGTAATTGTGCTTTGGAGACAATTTTCAGATAAGTTTATCGTAAGGCAGGTGTTCGTGAAATTGTCGTCATTTTTCATCATGTGGAGTAGCTTTAAATTTGATAAATTGTAATTATTTTTTAATTGGTTCAATAAAATTTAATGTAAGAACAAAAAAGTTTATTTTTCAATAGTGAAAATTTAAACAGATCATTTAATGATGTGATTAGATATATCAATAATTTTTGGCGCTAAGAAAATGCATAGAACTTTTTAGGTAAGTAACGAAGCTTATGATATAAGAGATGTTCAGTAGCTTTGATAAGATGGGACAAATAATTTCGATAATAATACTTATCTTGAGATTCTTTTTGATGACGCTGATTTTCTAAAACCTTGAAGCAACGTAAAACAAATCCAATCAGCAAAAAAATGCCAATCGAATCAGGAAGTTATACAGATAGCATCAAAACAATACTTATTGTTTTTAAGTGGATCAATGGCAACTTATTATAACTACAGTCGCTTTCATGTGATCGACCCATTATTGCAATTTCTGATTATGATGCTACTCATGTCATACAATGCAATGCAATACAATGCAATGCAATGAAAAATTTAATCACCGTTCCACTTGAGATGTTACCGTATTGTTGACATTCGTACTGTTATCATTACGAATTAATCAAATTACATTTATTTTTTGTTAAAAAAAAAAAATACAAAAATAATAGTTGTTTGATAAATTGACTATTAACGATCAAGAGATATGATGGTGATAAACAAAAAGGAAATCTAAGTTTGAGTAATGAAATAAAAATTTTTACTTATGCGTTTTTATTGGCTCTAATTTTCCAAAAAAAGGTTCCATGAAATGTTAAACTCCCAATTGAGCACTGTATTTCGTTTTATTTTCATTGCGTAAAATACATCTTCAGTTATTTGTAGTGAGCTTTTCAAGTATCTAAAATAATGTTGTATTGAATTGCTATATTCGATCTACTCAAAAGACTGAATGAAGAGCAAAATTCTTAAATAACTTTTTACAAACAAATGAATTACGTGCAGAGAATTAAACGCATTAAAAATAAAACGTTCATATAATTCATCATAAAAAACTGATGCATTTTCGCGATGTCTACTCATTAGCAAAAGTAAAAAAAAAAAAAAATCATTATTTTATTCATGGTAATTGTTTATCTGTTTCGATATTATTATGAACAGCAAAAGACTTATGTTGTACGTTATTAGTACCGTATAGTGTATTGAGTCTGTTTGTAACTGAACTCTTCTATTTATATTAAAATTGTATTTTTATTGTTTTTACATTAATAAATTTAAATGATGAATTAGCTTTGAACATGGTATGTTCAATTTTAATTGCAGTGCAAACAATATGCATATTTGTATTTGTGTTTGTGTTTGTGTTTGTGTTTGTATTTGTATTAGTATCTTGAATTTTTTTTCGCATTGAAACGTGGTAAGGCCGCAATTTTCCAAAACAAGTTGCCATCTATACATTCAAGTGATATAAATTTCTTGCCAAGAAATTTTCATGTGTTAGTCTCAGGTTCAAAATGAAAAATATAATAGATGAATCGAAATTATTAGTGTTTTTTACACTTTGTAGAAAAGTTCAAAAATAAATCTATTCCAATGGGGAATAAGAATTTTGGTGATGATGATAATATATTGTTGAGGAAAATGAGACGAAATTACCACAATATGTTGGTTACTTTGTACCTGAGCATGTCAATAATTCATGTAGATATTGCGAAGACGATATATGTTGAAATGCAGCCAGATCACATTCAAGTATGGTCAGATGGTCCAGTTTGAGTTTTGTTTAAATTGTCAGTATAATTTTATTACAGAATCGATGTAATAGTATTCAAAATCACATAATTGAATAACAATACATAAATTAGTGAATTAAATCTTGAATAATTTTTCTATTAAATTAAAAAGATTCGAATTAAAATCAAACGATATAGTTAATTTATATTTAAAAAATCAAAATCTACGAATTTAAAAAATATGAATGCGAAGTGGATATCTGCTTATTACTCTTTCCAGTGGCATAAAAATCAAATTAACAGCAGAAAATAGCCGTGAAATTGGAAATATAAGTTCCACTTGTTTTTTTAAATAGTTTATTTACCAATTTTTTCAGTTAAATTTCATTCAGTATAAGCGTGGAGAATGAACATTTGCTAATTTTTTTAACAATAATATGGTTTGTGAATGATCGAAACAGTACTAATGCTAAATAGATAAGTCGATCACAAATAATTAGAACAGTGGATAATTATTTTGTTAAAAAAATTCAAATTATCTTTGATGATCTCTAAGTTCCAAAAGTTCCCTATATATATATTTGTTGCGTTTATTATGATCGACTGAGTGTTTTAAAGTTTATTTGTTTTTTTTTTTAGTATGACCGACCCTGGGGCTGGTATGTGAAAAAAAGAAAGAGAAAGAGAGAGAGAGTGTGACAATGGTTTTATGATATCAATAGTGCAAAACATTCGCGTGTGTATTGTATTTACTACGATTACATGAATATCACACTGTGCTGACTAACGGCTATCGCTTAAAATCGCCTATAAACTTCAATAATATTTCTATTCGGAACACAGTTTAAAAAATTCGCTTCGCGTGCCAGGAATTAAATCCAGATCTCCACCGGTGATTCGGTAATTCCCATCATAGAGTATTTACATTTCACACCTGCATGTGAGTGTAGAAAATTTCCGAATTAATTCTTTAAAAAAATTGTATTTTACAAATTTTTGTTGATTTACCTGACCAAGAACTGACTTTAATAGACATATGCCAAAATGCATTGATAAGATATTCTTCAGAAATTTGTGATAGCCTTTACATTTTTAGTTTAATTTAACGAAAGTTTGTAGTAAACACTTTTCAAGTGGATTTTTTTGACGGTCAATTGTATTAAAGTTTACATTCAAAACTAAGTAAAATACAGTTTTTCTCAATTTTAAAAAGACAACTCGTTTCATTTTGTGTCACGTATCAAAAAGAATATTTAACTATTTGAAAAAAATTGACATTCCGTGTGTGGTCATCATCATTTGATCCAATCTTGAGAGTGTATGAAGCAAAGAATAAATTTTAAAAACTGTGAAATTGCAACTTAATACAGTTAGTAAAAATGTAATAAAAGTGGATTTTTACTAAAAAGAGGATAGGGGGAATTCAATGTTTTCATATAACGTGTGTACTCAGAGTTATTAATAAATTCTATTTTTTTCTACTATTCCCTAATATGCTAATGAGTGTCTTCCCCCTAGAAAAGAGGTCCAAATTTTTGAAGATATATTCATGGCTAAGAGTTTTAAACTTTTTAAGTGAAACTGAACGAACAAAAAGAGTTTCGTATAATTGCAATAAAAATATTTATCATAAAACTCACTGAAAAATAATCCATCTAAACAAACGAAAAATATTAAAAAAGGAGGAAAGTAAATGTATAATAAAATATTATGCATTAAATTGTGTTCCGGTATTTTTGTTAATGTTCATATGTTCAATGACTACATTCAGTATCATTTTGATTGTAATGTATAGCAGAAGTTTTATCAGTGATTTACGTTTTTTGAAAAATCTTCACTTTCTTTTTATGTTTCGTTGATATTTTGGAACTGAGGTTTTGCATATTTTAAGTTTTCTACATTAAAATTAATAATAAATTCTTTACGCTAAAATGAACACACTGAATGAATTTACGTATGTCTATAAATTGTTTGATTTTTTTATTCACAAATTATAGAGCGAATATCTGAAAGCAGACGTATCAAGGTTACAACGAGAAAAATTATTGAATTTTATCGTTAGTTAACGTATTACAGAACAAAGCAAATCTATATTGGTAAGCTCATATTTTTAAACTTTGAAATAAACGGATTTTTTTTGGCTAAATTATTGAATAGTTTACAGTAGTACAGATTGGATTCAGAAAATGTTCTTCGGATTCAGAAAAATTACATACTATCTCGATCATTTTCGATATGAATTTGCGAATATATCGCCTTATTTTTGCATTAAACATATATTGCACCGATATTACGATACCGTTCATTAATTAGCAGCAAATTTATCTAGACTAAAAACAAAATGCATTCGTACACGTTTGAAAAATTGTTTCATTTGGAATAAGCATATTTTCTTGTTTTAAAAATGAAATTTAAATTTTCATTGTGAATTTCTGTTATTGTCATTGTCATTATCATTGTGATTTGCGGTCATCGCCTCAATAAAATGTTTTTCATAGGAATCGTTTGAAATTGGTATATGTATAAATGTGTTATGATGTTAGGTCATACTTTTTGATTTCAATACGAAAATTCTCATTGTATTAATGTTACCTGAATGTTTCCCTTCAATATCAATAATCAATATTTATTATAATTTGATAATATCAAATTAGATAAGATTTTTCTTATAATTAAGTGTTTTTTTTTCTATTGACAAACTGATAACTACAATTTCAAATGATTCCATTCAAATCGAAACACAATATATGTGTTATAAATTGACACTTATACAATGATTAAGATCTGATTGATAAATGTCATTGCTTCTATCAGAAATGCAATGTTTTTTGAAGAATTGCTTATTTGTTGTGACCGTATGGAATGTAAAAGGTAATTAATCGGTCACATGCCTTTTTAAAAAGTTGAGCTTATACTTGAAAATGTCTAAATAATCATTTCTTACGTCTATTATTTAGCAACCATAACATAACTCCTGAAAGTTTATTCTAACTTTTTCCCCGTTAATGTTATGTCGTGTTTGAAAAATATATATATAAATTTTAGCTCAATAGAGCACAATATCTCAATATTGGCATTGAGCCATGATTTTTAAATAAAATATCGAGTACAAATGAAAATATATTGTGTGCTATTGATATACCAACATACAAATCAAATATTCATACCGTCATTTACTATCATAATGAAATGCGACACCATTGATATTAATTATTAGCACAATTAAACAATAGTTTAGAATAAACGGATTGTATGTAAAAAAAAACGACAAATGTAACCAAATGCATATGTAAACATATGATGAATGAAAACATCTATATTGTCATATAAAAAATAATTATATAATTACTAATCATTTCTATCAATATTAACGCCCATTTATTTGAAAAGAATAAATTGAAATAATAATATAATAGAAAAGTTAAAACACCAAACGGAAAAAAATTAAAACAAGGAAATTCTGTTTTTAAAGCCACAAATTTCAATTTGTTATGTTTTAATTTACATTTGGAATCGAATATACAAATAAAACAAACCGATATGTCGATATTCTTCACAAATATTTCTACCTGAATTATTGTAATAATTTTCGTTTAATTTCTTTCGTTCAGTAATTCCTTGGCACGTTCGTACATTTGGTATTGTTTTATTCAATTCATTTTTTGCACCTGATCCTTGTGCTGCATCATTTAAATAAGCATATTTGCTATTTAGTTGCCAATGGGTTATATTTTTTTGATTTGTTCATTAATACAAATTTGCATTTCGATCTAGGCACGTTCTCACGCCTTATGAATACAAGTCATGTTCGAAGAATATTAAATATATTTACATATTTCGTGTAATTGTTTTCGATTTTTTTGTTTGAAAAAAAAAAAAAAAATGATTTCAAATTAATAAATGATTAAATTTGTATTGTTTCGTGATATTTCCATATTTTTGGTTTATAGACATTAAACCTCGATGGTATTTTAGGGTTTTCCATTCTTCATTCAAGTATATACAATAATACGATGAAATCTTTGTTGAAAATGATAATCGAGAAATATTTTCAATGATGCCATATACTAGCACCATTGATGACCAAACGTGATTTCACTTGAAAAAAGTGCAGTTGCTTGCACGTGCCATGAAATGACTTTCTCAAGGGCACGTGTATAGGACCGCTTTTAACAATTTCACAATTTTCAATTTTGGATTATATTTAACGAAATAATTTACAAATATATTAAATGTTCTTTTTTAAAATCGAAATAACGCGGAGTAAAATAATTGCAGATACATTCATTTAGTAGATATTAGAATCATAGGCATACGATATGACTGAGGGTCTGAAGAACAAATTTAAGAGGGGCTCCCATGTGCGCCTGTATGATTGGAATCTCAAAATTATATTAAATTAAATGAATAAATAAATAACCACACATATATGTATGTATATATAACTAAATTCCACAAAATAGCGATCTTTCACAAAAATCGTTATAATGTCAAATATATTTCGGCTCGTCAGAATATTTTTAGTTTTACCAATGAATTACATCAATTGGTAAATTGCCGACTATACACTATATACTATCATACTTTTTTAGGCCTAATTTTAACTTCTTTATTGGATGACAAAATCTAAAACATGAAAATAAAGATGAACAAGAATGTTTATGAAATTCGTAACATAGGTGACATGCCTGCAAACGTGCAAATCCCATGACGTAGTATATTGTAATGCTAAGAGAGCGGCCAACTGAATTGAACTGCTCCTGTTCGTTCGAGTTCGTTCGGACATTAACTGAACATGGACAGGTCATTTTCAATTCTGAACAATTTGAATCGAACATGAACACAACATATTCAAATTTGAACAACTTAATTAAGTTGGTTTGAACCGAACTCGAACGAACACAAAAAATGTTTCCGAACATCGTTCAGTTAATTGAACAAATTTGATGTTGTTCATAAATACATAAGTCCGATCTGTCCATATTCGTTCCAATTATGATAGTTACTTCAGTTTTGAGGCATGAAAAAACACAAATCTATGTTGTTACATTTTCCTTTGTTTACAACAGCTAGTTCTCTCTTGACTTGAACTCTAAACATAATTTTTGTACTATTGAACAGATCAATTTGGTTCAGTTAATTGAACAATATTCGAACGAACATGAAACGAACTTGAACATCATGAGCAAACAGAAGTTGAAATCGAACGAAGATGAACACCCTTTTTTCTCTTTTGAACGACTTGAACCGAGCCCGAACGAACATGAACATAAAGGTAAAATCATTCTCGAACATGAGCCGTTCATGTTCGGTTCATGAGCAGCTCTAGATTGTATCAGGCTAAAATGATAAGTGAAAAATGGAATATTCACGATGTGTATACTTTTCTCTATAAAATAAACGTTTATTCAATTGATTGATATTTGAAAATATAATTTCTTTTCTTTTACTTCAACACATTGCCGTAATTATTTGAAGGCAGTGTGCTGTTTGAAAAATGGAGTCATGGCAAAGTTTCATTTGAGATATATGTCCATCAATTGAAATTAATTTAGGGCTTGAATTTATGCAAGAGAAACACTCTTACCGTTATATTCTGCGATTAGGTGGTCATATATTGATAGCATAATAAGACTGAGGTATAATGTTTTCCATTGCTGTGTAAATTTTAAAGAGAAATTAATTTAAGATGATAAAAAATATCTAAACCAACCTCCGATTTCAAGTGCATAATATTCACCTTTCACTCTTGTGGCGAAACGTATTCTGTCAGTTTAAATTCGTGAATTTAATTTGAATTTCGCCATACTACAGAAATTGTCATAATTTTTGTATAATACTGAAAAAATGTTTGCAAATTTCAACTGAAATATTATTTGGATATGTTGAAATACCGACAATAGGGGATGGCACATTTTTGCTTGTGTTTGCTCATTTATACTTATGACCTGCGCTTTGACAGTATTACATACTTCTCGAACCAATACATACAATCTAGATTAGTTCCTTTCTTCTTCGAATTTACTGTAACACGTACCAATTCATTGAGGAGTTGTGATTGTTTAATGTGTATAGGTATAGGTAGCATATACAATTTTGTATTCGTATATATTTTGTGTGTATTTTTGGCGTTGACATTCATTTGAACCTTAAGAATAAACTAAAAATCAAAACAAAAAGTGAATAAAACCGTATTCCACATCGTGGCGGCATTCACTTAATCGCGGATTGTTATTGTACCACAACAAATTCATTATCAATAACTAAAAAAATCAATAGACAAATGCCTTTCCAATCCAACTAAATTTAAACTGTGAAAAAACCATAAAAACAAATAATTGTAATTAAATTTTTTTTGTGAATGTGTAAAATACATCTGGTAAAATTTTGCATAAAGAGTCCTAGCAAAATAATAAAAACAAATAAAAGATATTGTAATAGATATCAAACAACGAAGAAATATTGATGCATTATTCATTCATTCACAACATTCGATTGAAACTGTTAAAACAATGTTCTTTTGTATTTAAGGCATTTATTGAAAGCATGTACTCCGAGCATTTACTCCATTTATTGCTGAAAAGACTGACTTTTCATCTTTACTGATAGTTATTTTAGATGCAAAAATGTGTAACACAAAATATTTTTCTCCGAAAGTTATTTCTACGATTTTTGAATTCGTTTAAATCGTTTTTCAAAACAATCTTATATAACGCATTCACTGAATGAAAATTTCATTTGTATTCACTACAAGAATTTTTAATTTGGTAAATACCGAAATATATGGATAAATGGCGTCAATTTGACCTTATTTACATTGTCTGTCATACCAACAAGTATAACGGACAAAAACAAGTGAAAAATGAATTCATAAAAATTTAATTGAGCCTACAAAAACAACAAAACAACAAAACACAACAACAAAAACAAAACTACAAAGCAATGGAAATATGTCAAAAATTTAAGATAATTATCTTAAGTTTTTGAAGTTTATGTTATTATAAAAATTATTAATAAAACATATTTATTCAAATTACGTGATTTGATAATGTCAAAATAACTACTCATAATTTTATATGATTTTTCTAAGTAGATTTCTTATTTTTATATAACAATATCTTTCAAATAGAAGTTGCTGACCTTCTCCTGAGAAGTTTTTTTTAAATATGTTTGTGAATGGATATATATTTAAAAGAAGAAATTAATTCCATACTTTGGATGCTGGACTCAGACTATTCTGGAGGCTCAAAAAGAATATTCTTTACTTGAAATGTTCATTTTTCGTACAAATTAAAACATTAAAATAATGTCGAAAAATTTTTCATAATGCACATTGATATTTGGTAAAATATATATTAGTTTCTAACTTGGTGTATATCAAGTGTTGATCAATACAAGATTGTCTCGAATATATCAAATAATAATCCTTCGGTTTTATTCAGTTAATTAAAAGGATGACAATTATTTGTTTTTGGTACAGAAGATTGAAAATCTGTAGATAACTTCCATTTAAAACCAATGAAAAATAATAGTTGAATTTTAAAGATATTTCAGGTTAATTCAATTTAAATTTTATTGAATAAACATATCGCAGATATTACATTTCTTCTGAAATAAAAAAAAATAACATAAAAAAATTATAAAAGTGTGAAAACATAAATAAAAAAAAAAAATGGATACCGAATTTGGAAATATAGAAACTGCAGAGTGTGAAAGACTATTAAGTGGCAATGTTGTCCAAGGACAAATTTATGGATCCAAAGAGCCGGTATGTCGGAATAAAATTTTAAAACCGGAATATGCATATTATTGTTTTTTCATTTTGCTTTATGCACACAACAAAAACATATTGAATTCTTTCTGTCTTCAATAATTTAATGAATAGTCGATAATAGGTGGAACTCAACAAAGTTCGTTTAATTTTGTTAGTCACTATGTTGCATTTTCAAATGAAATCTTTTTTTATAAATAACTTAATTTACTAAACTATCTTTTTAGGGTGCTCAAACTGTTATGATGACTGAGAATAGCGCAAGGACTTTTAATCCTAGTAAAACAGCAACACAATATGTAGCTGCTCTTGCAGGTAAAATATGTTCAGTGTTGTGTATCAATTAAATAGATCTTTTTGACACATAAAATGTTTGGTGATTTTTCTTGTTTTGTGTCTTCTAATAATGTTTGAAATTTATTTTAAATGAAATGTAGAGCTAATGTTGTGATTTTTCTATTACTTTACAATACATTTATAGCAACTGGTGGTGCACTTGCTGCCGGAACCGCATTAGGATGGTCATCACCCGCTAAGAGTAAGATTTTGGGCAATCAAACGGATTATGATTTCATAATTGAAAAGGCAGACTTTGCCTTGATTGGATCATTGGTTACGCTTGGTGCAGCACTTGTTTGTTTGTTCATTGGTGCTGTTATTCAAGTGGTTGGACGAAAATTGACAATGTTGATTCTTGTCATGCCCTTTACATTGGGATGGGTTTTAGTAACATTTGCTACAAATTTGATGATGCTCGATGTGGGTCGTTTTTTGCTCGGAATTTCCGGTGGGGCATTTTGCGTCACAGCACCAACATATACAGGTTAAATTACTGTTTATATTATTTAAAATAGGAACTCTGTGAATTTATAATATCATTTCGTGCATATTTTGGGTTGACAAGTTTTAGTGGTATTTACTGGCCTCTTAACCAACTGAGTTGTTTTGTTCGATCGTTCAAATGTCACACGAATATTGTAGAATTTTGAAATCGAAAAAGTGAATTAAGTTAACAAAGCGGTTTACAGATAGCATGTACCGTAATGGCATTTGTATCATTCAGTCGAAATCAGAATTTATTATTGCTATTAGGTAAGATACTTATGCGCTAGATTCATGGTCTCATTTATATTTTTTGTTCCACATAAAAAATTAAACCTGGAGCTACAAGTATTTCTTATATATTAATGATATTTGTGAAGATTAATTGTTTACAAAATTCTACAAGAAAATGAAATACGCTGGTTCACTTGAAGTGAATCACATCCAACCTATTTTAATATTATCGTGTAAACCGATCCATTGAAAATTTTACTCATTTTTATGTATTTTTTTCTGATACAATAATAATAATGATGTATTATTCTAATATTTTTTTATATTTATAAAGGTGAAATTGCACAAACAAGCATTCGCGGTACACTTGGAAGCTATTTTCAACTTATGTTGGTAGTAGGCGTCTTGTTCTCATATGTTGTTGGTTCTGTAGCAAGCGTTTTCGTATTGAACATGATTTGCGCTTCCATTCCCATTATTTTTGGAATCATTTTCATGTTTATGCCTGAAACGCCCATATTCTTGATTTCAAAAGGAAAAAAAGAGGCTGCAGCGAAATCTTTAAAATGGTTGCGTGGTAGTGATTATGACTGCAGTCAAGAATTAGCCGAACTGCAAGCACAACATGAAGCCGATAAAAAGAACAAAGTGTCATTAATAACAGCCCTTTCACGTCGGTCTACATTAAAAGCTATTTTCATAAGTTTGGGTTTGATGTTCTTCCAACAAATGAGCGGTATTAATGCCGTAATTTTTTACACAAAAGATATTTTCGATGCGGCTGATACTGGTATTGACAGTGGTATCGCAACAATTATTGTCGGTGTAATGCAAGTGATTTCAGTTTTTATATCGTCCATAATTGTTGATAAATTGGGGCGTCGTTTATTATTATTACCATCGGCCATTGCTATGACTCTTTGCACCATTTTGCTGGGTGCATATTTCTACATGAAGGATCAGAACAGCGAATGTGTGCAAAACCTTGGATGGTTGCCGATTGTCTCATTGTGTGTCTTTATTATACTTTTTTCAATTGGATTTGGTATGTATTTACATTCATATAAAATTAGATGTGAAATGACATTTTTGCATAATGTGAAACATAGTTCCAAAACATAAAGTATCTTCTATTTTACTTAACAAAATATTTTATTTTATTTACAGGTCCTATACCTTGGATGATGATGGGAGAACTATTTTCCAATGATATTAAAGGCGTTGCAGGTTCAGCGGCTGGAGCGTTTAATTGGTCACTCGCATTTCTTATAACAGCCACATTCGAAACATTGAACAATACATTTGGAAATGGACAAACATTTTGGATATTTTCAGGATTTTGTTTTATGGGTGTAGTGTTTGTTGTCTTATTCGTACCAGAAACTAAAGGCAAATCATTAGCTGACATTCAAAGAATGCTTGCTGGCGAGAAGGTCATTGGTCCAGAAAATGCAACTGGAACCAGCACAATTGATTCCAAATTTTAAAATATTAGTATTCAAAACGATAAGTCGTCGGATACTACATCAAACCATCATTTTCCTATTTGTTTGTGTTTTTTTTTGTTTTTAACGTAAGTTAAACCGCAACAAAAGTTTTGAGTTATAAAAAATGAAATAAAATCATTTTCTTTAACTCATTATTAGTTTCGAATTAATCAATGGATCAGCTAATTTTGAAGAGACTTAAAAATGTAATTCATGTGTAATTGTTTATGTGTTTGTAGTCGGTTTAAAATACATGTAAACTTGTATTATTAATTATAATTATAGTTTTATAGCTGGAAAAAAATCCAATTTTTTAAATGTACCGAAGCGCTCACGAACAAAATATCATTGTTTTTTTTTAACATGATTATGCGCATCTAATTCAATGGTATCATCAAATTTATGAAATAGAATTCTATTAATGCTCAAGATTACCTCTATTCAATATAAGATCCCATAATATCCACACCATGTCAAAAAAAAAAAAAAATGAGTTAAGATTTCTGACTGAACTTTCAGTTTGCGCATGAAAACTAAGCATTTTAAATAAATTATCGATTGATTTGGAACAAATATGATATGAAATAGAAAAATAAATTGACTTGAGTTGATTTAAAACATCTCTTAAAATTAAGACCCAATTATTTCATGTTGATTTATATGCTTTATTTTCATTCTGAAATCAGATAATTTTCGTTCCAAAATAATCGACAAGACTATTTATTAAGTCAGTTGAGACGGAAAGAAAATGTATTCTGTTGATATAATTTTAAAAAAAGTCACCAAAATTAAGGATGAAAGAAAAACTAAGCCATTGAATGTTCCACCTCTTCAGCAAATAAATAATAAATGAATAATGTTATTTTTATTTTGAATGTGTTTTATTAAATGTAGCGATGTTCAAAGATGCACAAATAAGCTATCTAAATGAAACCAATTCTAACTTGAAAGGTAACTATTGCATTATTGTCATGGCAAAATATCACCACAAAAAATTTTATAGCTTTTTCGCTCGAAGCAAGAATTTCGTTTAAAATTATTTCACAATATTGTAATTGTGTGTCCACTTTTGGTCTATTGTGGTGTACTTTCTATGGAAAGAACAATATTAGAGACATTGCGAAATCGGAATCAAAAATATAGCACAATAATAGCAATTAATGCAAGACTAACCGGTCAAATTAGTGAATGCGTCTAATGAATCGACTCTGTGTATTAAATCAAATTCGTGTTTTATTTGTTATTGTTCTTGTAGGTTGCACCGGGCGGCTTGGCCATATGAATTGTATGACAAGATGGTCATTTTTAATTGAATAATAAATTGATAAGAGTCACTTACCGATAATTAAATTCGTAATGATAAGTAGCAGTTGTCTCTTCCATTTTATTGACCTAATTTTTTGTCCCTAGGCTACTTGGCCTACTTCATTATAATAAATTAGATTTCTTTGTGGTAATACAGATGTACTATTGATAATATTTTAGCCGTTTAAATATTTAATAATAAAATATTTTTATTAATATTTCTTATTATTAATATATTGGATTTATAACTTAGTAACCGGCCTTTTACGTCAGGTGGCACCACTTAATTATGTGTTGTAGTAACTTGTTGACATATATGTCATTTTAAAAACCTATTGAATACCTGTCAGAAACATTCAAAATTATTTAATTTAGTTGTGTGAAGTACATTTTTTTTCACGAAGGAAAATTTTGAAAATTGGAAAAAGAAAAACACTTGGCGGGGACAGTCGTATTTCATGACAAGAAAAGTAAAAAGAGCAATAATCTTGCATCCAGTGAGCACTGGTAATAAAGAATGAACCCTTCTCTATTGCTGCAAGCAAAAAAAAACTTAATATATAGAAGGCTCACCAATCGTCCTTCCCATTATGGGATTTTCCCATTATTTCAGGGATGGGGTCGACATGGACTAACGCGTTAATTCATTTTGATATTTAAATAAATGCATACTTTGAGCAAAAAAGCCGGTTTTTATGTTATACAACCAATAATAAGAAAATATTTTAATTATTAACATATTTGCGTTAAAAATTTAATAACTAAAATCTTGTTAATTAATAACACCTACTATTATTATTATTATGTTATTAAACAATTTAAAATTTCATGAATTTTCAGACATTTTCCTTGTCTTTTTTCCATTTTTATTTTAATATTCATTTAAAAATTACGAAGAATTCCGAACAGAATTAGTATAGGTCTAAGCAAAAATTCAATGTGGCATTCGTTTTATGTTTTTACATGTGAGCTTTGATTTCAAGACATTGACGCCACCTATTATTTCAATAGGCGATTTATCAATGTACGCTGACTGTATGTACCAACGGAAACGGCAAAAAGATACGATTTGTCGTTTGCATTCCGTAATGGTGTATGTGCAATTCAGTGTATATATAATAGTGATCGCTTGCAATGTAACGCCAAACGACTTATGCCGTACATTAATCAATCGTTGATGTACTTGTTGACGGCATAAAAGTCCACTGTGTGAACTTTCACAATTTTGTTTGATATTCATTTAAGGTTACACCGTACTCGTAGAGATGGCGTAGGAAACGCGAATTTCTTTGCTAAAGCGACTTCGCAAAAATTATTCCATGGCCGTGGCTCGAAGTTCTGTTCGATATTTTTTTTCTATATGAATATTTATATCTCATATTACTCCCTACAGGTTTACCAAATGCTGTAACACATTACATTTAGCATTACAGGCAAAAGTAATGTTAGAGTAACGGCGGTAATGAAAGCAGTAACAAGCGCAAAAAAAGTGCTCTCAATCACTTGATTTTATCGTCAGCATCTTATCATCATGATGTATGATTGAGAACATTTTTTTTCCACTCGTTACTGCTTTAGTTACCGCCGTTACTCTAACATTACTTTTGCCTGTAATGCTAAATGTAATGTGTTACAGCATTTGGTAAACCTGTATTACTCCCTGCAGCCAATCATTATAAGAAAATGCTTTTAAAAACATCGTGATCAAAACTCTAGGGGGAAAAAACCAAAAAAATTTCATTCAAATCCCAACTAGTTTTTTGAAATTCAAATAAATTGAGAGAAATCAACAAATCATTGCAAAATATTACAAATCCATCATCTCAATGTCAAATCCAGTATCAAATCCAGCAGATTATAATCATTTGCAATAACAGTTGCAGTACAATATCGACAATTTGTCTTAATCGTTCCTAACTTCACTCAATACATTATTTAAAGCAGATAGCAATAAAATTCAAATTGGATAAAATATTCAATTTAATTTTACTTATTTTCATATCATACAGTGTTTTGTTTTTGTTTTTCCGATTTGTAATAAAAAAAAAAAACAAAAATATACGACATACTAGACTGTATCGAGTAGTAATGATTTCTGATCTGAAAGGTTTATAGGATTTGTATGATTTGTATGATTTGCATGATTTGAAAGATTTTTAATAGATTTGAATATTTTAGTGATGTTTTGGTGAAATTAAATTTCTTAAAATCGGTCAAGTCCGATGAAATCACACAAATCATAGTGTATTCTTTGAAAAAATTTTATTTTGCGAAAATCATCCAAATTTATTTTTTTGCTTTTTATTTCCCCTTAGTCTAGGGAGCTATGCAGTGAGAAAAAAAATTCAAACACGTTCCCGAACGCCATCCAATATCACGAACATAAATTAGATTCACCAACATTTGATACTGAATCTGAATAAAAATTGATTATGTGTAATTTAAATAATTAAATATTTATGTTCAATAAAATATTTTTCATTATTAAATTATCGAAATATAAATATTTTTGAAATAAAATAATAAAAACACTTCATTGAGAAATTAAAAATACAACTAAAGCAAAACAAACTATTTATATTAAGTCTCCGCATGTTTATTCGATTGGCGTTTGTTGTACATGTATACATGTATGTATGTGTTTGTTGTATTTATTATTTTATTTCAAAAATATTTATATTTCGATAATTTAATAATGGAAAATATTTTATTGTACATAAATATTTAATTATTTTTATTCACATAATCAATTTTTATTCAGATTCAGTATCAAATGTTGGTGAATCTAATTTATGTTTGTTCGTTTAGATGGCACTTAACCGGGAGACTCACATACAAATGTACAGGGCTATATAGACTGCTTACCAGGGTAGCCCTTAGTCAAAACTTCATAGTTCAGTAACCAACTTTTGGTTACTCAACAATTAATGTTTCCCCGTTTTCTTTATGATTCGAAACAAACTACCAAACTGAAAGTAAAAGATGTGGAGATTGGTGTTAGAATAAAAGCC
This sequence comes from Resseliella maxima, assembly GCA_029041755.1. Lineage (NCBI taxonomy): Eukaryota > Metazoa > Arthropoda > Insecta > Diptera > Cecidomyiidae > Resseliella > Resseliella maxima. Next base: position 48,304 of record JAQOWM010000945.1, on the reverse strand, counting down.
TCATTGCCACATCGCGTAAAAATGTTGCCCCAGCGTCAATTGGTTTCCAACAAACGAATGTACGCAAATCAGGAACATGTGTTTTAGAGCAAATAACGATTCGAAGATTACAAATGGGCATGGACGAATGCAAACTGGTGCAACGCTAACATTCTACCAAATTCGCATCTCCTATTTGATGTTCATTTACTCGAAGTAAAACGAAATACCAAATGTTTTAAGACTGAACAATAACCAATGAATACAAATTGATTTATTTTCTCAATAATATGTATATGTTTGAAGTGCGAAATGGTCTTCAACAGGGCTGTACAATATCACCGCTTCTATTTATAATTTATATGGACAAACTGATCAAGTCAGCTAAGCTGAGGGGTAACGTAGTTTTGGGGGGAAACATTATCTCCGCTCTTGCATATGCGGATGACCTAGTATTGTTTGGGGGCTCAGAACAAGAGCTACAAAACAGCATTAGCGATTTAGAAGCGGCTTGTACGAACTATGGAATGACCATTAGCAGCTCAAAGACACAGGTTATGCATATAGGGAAAGATAGGAAACAAGTAAATTGTATGTTGAATGGAGGTGTGCTTGAGCAGGTGTCGCAATTCAAATATCTAGGATGCATCTTTTCGGAAGATGGCAAACTGGATAAGGAGTTCGAACATCGCAGAGTGAATGGTAACAAAGTTGTTGCTCAACTTAGGTCACATGTTTTCAATAAGCGAGAGTTGAGTAAGGAGACGAAGTTGATGATTCATGGGTCAATCTTCAGACCAACTATCATGTATGGCAGCGAGAGCTGGGTCGATTCAAATAACTTAATTCATGGTTTGGAGGTGGCTGATATGAAAGTTTTACGTATGATTTCGGGTGTTTCGCGTAGGGATCAATGGGAAAATAGAATTAGGAATGAAAGAATACGGGAAGATTTGAATGTGGATTCGATTGATGAAGTAGCAAGAAAATCTAGGTTGAGATGGTTTGGTCATGTACAGCGTATGAATGAGTATCGTTTGCCAAAGTTAATTTTGAATGATGAAGTGAATGCACCGAGAGGTAGAGGTAGGCCGCGAAGACGATATTTGGATTCGGTAAAAAATGATTTGAATGAAAGAGGGTATGGCTGGAATAGGGAAACTGAAGACCTGGCTCTCGATAGGGTATGTTGGAGGAGAATTGTTATTGGCCGACCATTACAAGACAGACCAGACGCTGAAAGGCATTAATGGTCTTTAAATGATTGTTGTTGTTGTTGTTGTTATATGTAATTAAATGAATTTATTTTTCCATTTAAAGAAAAAAAATTAAAAATAAAATAAAATAAAATAAAATAAATGTGTGTCTTTTTCATAGTATGTAAATAAAAAGATTTTTTTTATAAGCAACAAAATTTTCGTTTTTCATTATTATAATTTTTCAGTAAAGATACTTTTCATTAGATACTACCATAGATACTTTGAAATTAAATTGAACACGTAGTATCTTAAGATGTTTGTACAGTATTAATAGGTACCTTTCGGCCATTTCATCTGGTATCTAGTATCTTTTCATACAAATTTCAAGATAAGATAGTTTCTTTACCGAATACTGATTATTTGTGTAATTCATTAATTCCCTAGTCCATATGGGGCATAACATAATCGAGCCTAAAATGAAGGAGGTTCAACCTTTCATTTCATAGCCATTTGACAATTGTAATTTCTACCATAGTTTCTGACACAGGGTTCCCTTGAATATAGTATTGAAACCCTTTGATTTATTTCAGTTGTTTTTTTAAATTTAAATATTATACATTATGCATAGAATATTGAAAAAAATTGATCATTTTGTAGGAATATTATAACACTTCAAACAATGATTTTCATTGCTCTTTTTTGTTATCAAAGCAATTTTGAGCAAATCAAGCAGAATTCAATATTGTCACTATTTTTTTATGTGTCAAATAGAGAAAAAAATGAACTAATTGGCTTTACTAGCAACGCTGTAAAAAATTTTTGAACTAGAGGATTAGAGACCAACTCTAATGAAAAATGTCAAACTCTCAATTATCACAGTGCGCAGTGCAGCGTCAGTGGTACATGAATTTCTACGTTATGTAGAAACGTTGCTTTATAAAATAGTGATAACAACTACATGTTTTAGCGCTGCAATGCATGTCATATAATAAAAAAGTGTCAAAGAGACATAAAAAGTCAGGTGTCAGAGAGATTCGATATTAAATATGAAATGGCAATCTAAAATCACAGCATGAACATTAAATTGGATTTTTTCAAATGCATTTGAAGATCAATCATCGTTAATGAGTAGTTTCGACTTATGAATATTTTTGCTTAGACAAAAACGATTGTGCAAATTAGTGCGTAAATTATTTTTAAGTTTCTGTTTTCTGTTTTCTAAGTGACTGATCCATGAATTCATTGGATTTAAGCTGGATAACAAATAATAATTTGCCAATTAAAAAAAATTTTTGCATTTTTTTCTAAATTTTTTTCAGCGCTTCTGTACCTTTCTGCAATCTTTTTTTCCTCGCATTACTGTTTCTGAATTTGATACAAGTATCATTCAAGCTCATCATTAGAATAAAAAGGTACAATAAATAATAGCAAACAGAAAATAAAACAGCAGTGTTTTTCTTTTTCAGGCCGATATTATTGTCCATATTTAAATAATTTGTTGATTTGAACGATTTCTTACATTAGTTATAATAATTTTATATTTCATATATTATTAATAAATATTAATAATAAATATTTATACATGTTGATTATAATCAGCATCATACAGTGTTCCTTTGCACAAAGGTAATTTATTGAATTCACACAGTTAATTCAAAATTTGTTATATATATTGAGATGAACTGGACGTAATGGATCTTGCATCATTGGCATTTATCGGTCTGCTGAAATTTCCATTAAGTAAATTTTGAATTTCATTGAAAGTTTTCCCTTTTGTTTCTGGTATAAACGTCAATATAAATATAGTGCATATTGCAGCAAACGTTCCAAATACAAAAAATGTTAAACTTTCACCTAAAACATTTATTGCACTGGTGAAGTATTTTGTTACTAGAAAAGCAGTAAGCCAGGATGTGGCACCGCTCAAAGAGCTTGCAATAGCTTTCGCTTCAGTTGTAAATATTTCTGAAATTAACACCCATGGAATTGGCCCCAGTCCAAGTGAGAATGCAATTATATATATACACAACGTAGAGATCGGTAACCAGTCCAAATATTTTATAAATGAGCTTTGATTATTAAGAAGGTAAAAATATATTCCTAGGCAAATATTACATATGCACATGATTAATGCTGATGTTATAAGCAAAAATCTGCGACCTAAGCTATCCACAGTTAATGAAGAAACGAAAGTAGCAAGGACTTGCATAATTCCCACTATAATTGTAGCTATAGATGATTGAATTTTAATGTTGGACTTTTCGAAAATTGAATTTGTGTAAAAAATAACGGCATTTATTCCACTTAATTGTGTGAAAAGAAGTAAAAGCAGGCTTATCATAAGTGAACGTTTCGTACTCGATTTTTTCAAATCAGAGAGAAAGCTTGTTCTATTACGTATCATAAGATCATGTTCGACATGGATTTGGTTCAATTCATCATTGAAATTATATTGTTCTCCACGTAACCATTTTAGAGATTTTTCTGCTTTTTCATTACGATTCTTGATAATATGATAATATGGACTTTCTGGCATACAGATAAATATTGCACCAAATATGATAGGAATTATTGCACAAATGATATTACACGTGTTTAGTTCAAAGAAATGTCCAAATAAATATATGCTCAAAATTCCAATCGTAATCATTAACTGCAAGCAACTGCTTAAAGTACCACGTATATTTTTTGATGCGATTTCACCGATGTACGCTGGAGCGACTACAAAAAATGCACCACCAGCAAATCCTACGCAAAACCTGCCGATATATAGCATTAAAACAGAACTTGGCCAAACAATTAACGCCCATCCAATCGAAAATGGGAAAATTAATAGTAGCATAGTACATTTTCTACCAACAAAGTCCATAACAAGACCGATTAGTAGGCAACTTATAATACCACCAACTGTTGCAAGACTGACAACCCATGACCATTGATCCTCGGTCATATTAAAATCGTATTCATTTTTCTTCGATTCAGCAATTGAACTCCAGCCAAGAACACAACCGGCGGCCAACGCCCCCGTTGTTGCTAAAATAGCAATTATCATGTTGAGAAAAAATTCTCAGTTGTAATAATAACAAAGCATACCTGCTATCGTTGCAATGTATTGTGGCAGATGATTTGCTTGACTAGAACTATCTCCAGATCCCATAGTTGTTGAAACCTAAAATTACATTTATATTAAACTTTATTATTATGTTTCAAGTAATTACGCCTTAAATTACCAACTCATTGTCATGGGAAATGCTTTCATAGTTAGATTGAATTGTATTTTGTGGAGAATAAAGTAAAGGCTGTTCCTCTTGACGTAGCATTATGACAAATAATAGTTGATATCGAAATATGTGTCATACAAGGAAGACAGAAATAATATATAACAAAAAGCAAACAATGAATCGTATGCAAGACACAGTAGCTGACATTGGGCTATTGACGTTTTCTTTGTTTACAATATCGAAAAATGCTGACACTAAGAACGTGCCCTCATTATTCAAATTTAATATAAAAAAATGTTTTCAAATATTCAGTAAGAAAAAATTCATTGAAAAAATCAACATTTGTGCGAATTCTATGAATTCCATTTGAAAAAAACATTTTAAAAACGCACAAAAAAAATCCTACCCGATTTTTATTTATTCAAATGATGATTGATAATAATTTTTGTTAATGCTATGACTATTTAATTCTAATCGGTAATGAGAATCAGGAAAATTGAGATCCCAATAGATATATATACAGATATATGTATGTGTGTGTGCTCTGGCATGTTCGAAATGGTCTACCTTTGTTGACTTATTTTTTTTCTGTTTTGCACTTAATAATGAATTATAATCTATGAAAATATTAATTCTTATCAATGTATCTATAAAAATGAAATACAAACAACTCATTCAACAATATTACTCAAAAATTTATATAATTGTGTACCAAATATGGAATTATCATAGACTGTAAAATCAAGCAAGATATAAAACGAATTGACGAATATTTTTGAAATATTCATATAATTTTTAAGAATAAATATAAATGCGTATACTAATGGATTTTATCAAAATTCAATCAACAAATTCTTTTTGCTTTGTTAGGAATAAATGTGCCAAGATACAATGTAATGCAACACAGCCATTTTTAAATTGATTGGAGTATATTTTTTTCAAATTTATAGTGTTTTTCTTGCAATATCTATAAGTAAACTCACTTTTTTCTCTAAAACCTATGAAATGTTCATGAAAAGTATAGTGCAATATAAATTGACTATTTTCATATATTTAGCTCAATACTCGTTCCAGTTAATGACAATTTTTCTCATTTTTCCATCCTTTGACCTAAACAATTTAGGTTTTCCTAATTATAATTTCAGTTTAGAACTAAAATGACTAACACCTCAAAGCCGTAAATCTTTTGGCGCTTGGAGTCAAAATATATCATGCTCGTATGGAAGTCAGTATCTAAAACGAGATTGGACAGCCAGAGCAACCCCTATCGGTCGGTCGTCAAAACGTTAAAATTTTCGCATTAATTCCAGATGTAACAAAATTATTGTTACCTCCGTTACACATAAAATTGGACTTGGTGAAAATTTTTATCAAAGCATTGGTTAAACGACAAAATATTGGCACATATTCTCAAATGAAAGCCATTTTTCGAACGGTCAGACCGTTCGATGGATGTTCGTTGACAGCTATGCATAAATTTTTTCAAGTTTAACCGGTGCCAATAAACTGCTAGATCTTGGTTGTGGTTCGTTTTAAACATTTATATGTTCAGGTTCGGTCGTCTCGAATCGTTTTAATCAAATTTATTTAATTAGATATGAATCTATAATCAAGATTCTACGTATTCTCTATTTTGGAGCATTTTATACAGTAACTCTGAGTATTTATGCTTTAGAATTGACCTAGTTCGATTCGAGTTGTCATAGAAATTTTCTATTTTGTGAACAAATTAAATTATTTCGGTTACAAGTTAACTATAATTCTTGAAAGAATTACGATATTTATATCAAGAGCACAAAAAAATTCATACACTGTTGTCCCGCGTGGACTTGAATTTATGTATAGGGCTATTTTTTTTATATGAAATAATTTTAAGATTGTTTTGTACAAAATGATTTCATTGTAAAAACATCAATGAAACATTTGAAAGTTTGAATAATAGTACACACGTTGAATAACAAAAATTTTATTTTATTTTTATTTTCATTTATTTATTTATTTATTGACTAGCTTTTGCTCTTGTTTGAATTGGTCAGTTTAACATTCGGTTACATTCTATAAAAACTAGTTTTTTTGTCTAATGTGCATGCCAAGTCTCTTTTTAAAAAACTCTGAATTATTTAGTTAGAATAATTGTGTCATGTTTAGTTCACATTATATTAGTTGATTTATATTGTATTTAAATGACTTGACATCAAATGTTATTTGTGATTAACAAAACCCCTACTTTTATTGTGGAATCGTGTTTTGGTAGATAACAACAACGGTATACAATCTGTGTTTGAACACTGTTAATTTGAATATTCATTAAGAAGTAAATTGTCAAACAATGTTATTTGTTCATATTGGTCTCTATATTCAAAATCATAGTGAAAAATCGTAACATCCTACCGGAAAGAGTTTACAGTTTGTTTGTTTTCATCTGCCGACAAGCAATGAAGCCATGGATTTGATTGAATTTGATTTGTTAAATTTCATTGGATGGATTATTTTTCAAACGCTTAGAATCACAGAGAAGAAATGCAAAATGCCGTTATTGTTATATTGCTTGTAGATGGAATTTGACAAGGGAATTGTTATCAATATTTGCATGGAATTCAATCAAATGATAAAATGCTTTGCAATTCTCGACAAATGTTTGGTTGCTTGTTTATTTATTGGCTCTATAACTGGAAACTCGCTGTTTTTTATTGAATTTTAACGGACAAAATACAAATGAATCAATAACATTATATTTTTCGAAGTATTGTCCATCGTTAGCCACCACTTTTTCCCATCTTTCTGGTAGCATACGGATTCTACGTCGGAAGATATCCTCATCTTTTGAGGCAATGAATGAATCGACCCAATTTTTGATTTTCTCAGAAGAATTGAAGCGTCTACCAACCAGCCAGGTGATTCTGCACCGATCGAAACAAATGGTAATCAGAAGGGGCTATGTCTGGGCTATACGGCGGGTGGAGTAGCACATCCCATCGAAGCGTTTCCAAGTATGTTTTGACGTTTGCATCATGTGGCCGAACATAGTCATGTTGAAGATTAACTTTGTCATGTCTTTGCTCGTATTCAGGCCGTTTTTCGCGCAATGCTCGGCTCAAACGCATCAATTGTCATCGATCGAGATCTCCAGTTACTATTTTATTCGGTTCCAGCAATTCATAATATGACACACCCTTCAGATCCCACCAAATACAGAGCATTACCTTGAATCCATGAATATCTTGTTTTGATGTCGATGATGCTCGTTTGCCGCGCTTCACATATGCTGTTTTTTGCTTTGGGTTGTCGTAATGAATCCACTTTTCATCACCAGTGACTATTCGATGCAAAAATCCCTTCCGTTTTTGCCGTTGGAGCAGCTGTTCACAAGTGAAAAATCGTCTTTCAACGTCTCTTGGTTTCAATTCATGTGGGACCCAATTTTCATGCTTTTGAATGTATTCGGCTGCTTTCAAACATTTGCAAATGGCTGGCTGAGTTACGCCCAATGATTTTGCAAGTTCTTCTTGCGTTTGACATGGGTCTTCATCCAGTAATGCTTCCAATTCTTCATTTTCAAATTTTTTCGACGGACCTGGACATTCTTTGTCTTTCACGTCAAAATCACCACTTTTAAAACGTCGAAACCAATCTCTGCAAGTGGTTTCAGAAAGAGCATGCTTCCCATAAACTTCCACGAGAATGCGATGACTTTCAGCAGCAGTTTTCTTCCACAAAAAATTGTGAAGTAAAATTCTCCGCAAAAACTCTTTTTCTGGTATGAAACTATCCATTTGTAAGCGCAAAAATAAACACAATGTTATTACTTTCGATAAGTATGACATATGAACATCTTGGAGGAAAAACGTTATGTAGAAAAGTTGTGCGGAAAAATGTTGTTATTCAGTGTATTTAGTATACAAAAAACAACAACAAATACATTGAATAACAACATTTTTCCGCGCAACTTTTCTACATAACGTTTTTCCTCTAAGCTGTTCATATATGGTTTTGAAGCTTTAGGTCTGTACAACAAAACGTCATATGTGTCAAATCGTTGGACATTTCATTTGTGACTAGCGATATCTGTCAGCATAAACAGCGAGTTTCTAGTTATAGAGCCAATAATTTAGAGAAAAGGATGAAAGAGGTGAAGAAGTCGACGATAAAGTGAAAACGAAACGATTTCGCGACCAAATTATATTTTATATATTGGAAATGACGCATTTTATCCTAGGGGCTTTTATCTATGCGAAAAATTCGTTTCCATTTGTAAATTTCATACAAATCATTTACGAATTAATTGCAAATGCGTACAGACATTTTAAATGGGAGGATTGCGAATGCGTGAACCATTATTTGACAAATCTCTTTCAGTCGCAAAATGGATGGTCACTTTCGCATTCGCATTCGTGAGGCTTTTGCAATTTGCTATGAACATTCGAATTAATTCGCAGCATTCGCAAGAGATAGATCCCCCTAGATTTTATCATTCTCGGTACGCTCAACGTGCACTATTTTTTTATCATTATTTCAGTACCTGTAGCAAAGCACAACCCGAAATTTTTTTTAAGTCGACCAGAAATATTTTATGGAGTATTTCCAAGGTACACAAATTATTGGCCAACCAAAGGAAGATATAGAAATTGCTAGGGGGTAAACATACGTGAATCAATTCTCGTTTTGAAGAATGATTTGAATGAATCAATGGATTCTTATGGATTCTCGAATTCGTAATGATTCATACACAGAAAATAAATATTCGGCGATTATGACAACCCTGCGTTGGTTTTTAGCCAATCACAACGTATGTTGTAATAATTCCAATCGTCGTTGTCATTTGACAGTTTACAACAACTTTGTTATTTGTGTATATCTGTGAATAAAATATAGCTTACATTGGCACTGAGTTTGCACATTCGGATACGAATACATACGTATAACTATACAAATGCCAAATCTGTTGTAAAATGTCAGATGACAACGGCGGTTGAAATTATTACAACATACTTTGTGATTGGCTAAAGAACAACGCAGGGTTTTCAAAATCGTCAAATATTTATTTTCTGTGTACGAATTCATGATTTGCAAGCAGTGATTATATTGGGGTTAGATATGTATCCGAGATATTTCGCTCGTATCGGATATTTACCGCTGCGTTACTTCTCCTTCTACACGAAATTTATGGCAAACAGCGAGGCCCACGCAAACATTTAAAACTGTCACAGCTGCGTGCTTGATTGAGAATATTAATTAATTCAAATTATATTATTAATTAATTAAATTTACACTATTCGATTATTTTAGTATTATTTCAGAAAATTCTAATTCTCGATAAGTAAGAGATTTAACATAGAATTTGACCAATCTCGAGATTCTGGAGATTCACGAGATTCATAATTCATTTCGGATTATTATTTTATAGTGACATGTGATTTATGCATTCATTAGATTCTTAATTTTGAACTGGATTCTTTATTTTTGACCGGTGTCTACCCCTTAGATAAACTGAGCATGAAAATCAATAAACTTCACGGTGTACAGCACCAAATATCAAAAAAATGGCGAACGTGATCAGTTATTTTCCACGAATGCTCTACACAAATGTCCAAAATAATATTTGCTTACATGCTTTTTCGCGCATGAAAAATTTTTTATCACATTAAAATGCTGATAAACAGGATGTTCGTGTTAACATGAACTGAAAATCGGAAAAAACACCAGATAAAAATCTACTGAAAAAGATTAAGAAGGAATTGAAATCGATCAAGTTTGGAGACGGAAAGGTCTACCTTCTATGGCATGAAAAATAAATAGTTCATGATACAATACAACGATCAATGAAAGAGAAAATTGTTGTGTGTGTATGTTTATTAATTGATTTCCATTGTTCATTGACTTTGATGTTAATAATGTCAATTTATTTCTCTGATAATGAATGCCTTTTTTATTTAAAGGTACATTCGCAATCATGAACGAAAAGGAAGAGCGGTCTTAAAATGTGGTGAGAAGCCTGAGCTTCATATATACAAGAATTTCACCGTCATTCCCGTATCGACATTCAAGCGATACCATACTACCCATCCATAAACAAGCATTTTACAATATGTTGAAGAACATTGAATGTAAGCATGAAGTTTTCTTGAGAATGAATGGGACTGAAAAATCTTACAACGAGATCAAATCTAGTAATTAGGAAAAATCATGGCGAGCATATTTCGACATAAAATTATTGGAATCAACAGTACATCGTGATTGTGCCCGTATTGAATTTGACAGCATTATCGAAACAGATGATGTCGCTATGTCATTTTTAATGACTCGCACATTTCTCTATTTCCAGAAAACCAAAGAAAAAGGAATGGCAGAGCTCGAAGCAAAATTGAAAAACGACGAGCAGACTTATGGTCTTGATTCAGGGCTTCGTGAGTTCACAGCATTATGCCGTGATTCGGATGGATCGGAAACGTTAATTCGAATGATACCAGATGAATACAAAAACCTCACTGGACTTCAAAGTCATAAGAAATCACGAAACAATTACTAAAACACATTGACGATGAAATGCAAGAACATCGCAAATCATTTTATGAAGAGACTGGACCACGCTCAGAGGATTATCTCACGTACTTTGACCATATTTTACGTTATTTTGAGGAGAAATTTGAAGTACACACCCAATACGAATACGCTCTTGAAGATCTGCTGCAATTCATCGATACGGAAGAGAGTTGGATGCGTAGAAAACGAAACTTATCAATGGCAAGCAGAACTTTATTTTCGTCGGTGACAAGTTCACCGAAACAAATTCGAAGGGCTTAAGTTACATCCAAACAAAAGTGCGTGGTCTCATCGAAAAAATAAAAGAACGCCGGAAGTGTACAGTCGTCAAAGTGGATGAATTCCGAACAAAAATGCTGTGTTCGTTGTGTTTCAATCAACTGCAAAAGCCAACAAAACGTGGAATTGTCAACGAAAAGAATCGGTATTATGTTTGCAGTGGTTGTACGCCGATACCTGAAGGCAACAAAAAAGAAGGCAACGTGCATTCGATTAAAAGCAAGAAGCTTTTGCAGCAACAACGAAGAGATAAAGCTTGAAAATTTGAAAACGTGAAACTTGAAAATTTCGTTCTTATGAACGCAATTTGCAATGTGACTGTTATGGAGAAACTATCACTAGGGACTGTGATACAAATGCCGGTCGCAATATTCTAATTCAATTATAAGGTAATTGTTTTGTGTGATCTTTTATTCTCCATGGTGAACAACAATGAATGAACAATCATTGCATCTATTATTTGATTTCTTTGTTATATACAGGACGGTGTTCTGTAGTGAAAGTGCCGCTGCATATCAATTTCCAAAGACCAAAAGAGACAGATGGGGAAAAGAAACAGAATGAGAAGGAAAAGGAGGAAATGCAGCAGCAACAGCAGCACTAACAAAACTACCTTATATTTGATACAAAATTTCATGATATTATGTTGGAGTATTTGAGGTTATGCTTTGAAATATTTGACAACTGACATTGTTGTAATGTTTTTTGTTTTGGACTCAAAAAAAATTAAAACGAACATTGCGTTCAACATCATGAATCTTAATGATCATTCATTCGGAGTCTACTTAGGGTCTTGATAGCGGTGCATGGGAGAGCCATGGTCCTATTATAGCTAATATTGTGAGTATAGAGTATATACAATCCCATTGAATTACCATTTAATCCTTTCGGATTTTTTCTATTGAAAAATCTCTAATAATTCCGTTCATTTTACAATGTAGAGTTCGAAGTTTTCAAGTTTAAAGCAAATAATTACATCTATACAGACAATTTTTCACTGTTAAATCAATGTCCCGTTCAACAAAATCCATTGGAAACTGTTCAAAAGTAATTAAAACAGAACGACAGTGATTTTCAACTCTCTAAATCATTTTATTTATGTGAATTCTTTATAGCTTAAACATCGTTTTCATAGTCAGCTGGATTTTTGCGATGTGATTTGTGGTTTTCATGTTCGGCCCAATCGTAAAGCAAGTAACCAAAGATAAAGGCTACAAATGTATAATAATTAGAATAAATTAGAATTCGGATCATATTATCGATTCGATAGACAACACTTTTTTAAGTCAATATGCAACTTACGTGGAGCTACGTATGGAACGTTTTCGGCAATACGACGGCAACTATTTTGAAATCCCGGATTAATGATGCCTTTCAATGCTTTTTGCTCAAATGGCGAAAGTCGATAGGTGATCACACCAAAGGTTCTTGCTAAATTTCCAAATGTGCCCATTATTGAAATGATTTCAACTGAAAATTTAATGCAAGAAAATTTAATTGAAATGTAGTCAAAATTACTCATAGCTTCCATTACGTAATGAAAATGTCTTATATATTCCTATGGTTTGTAAACTAACACTCAAATGAAAACTACAACAATTTTTATTTATTTTATTATAAAAGTTTCCTTCAGAAGTTCAGATAAAATAATTAAAATGAAAAAAAGATGGTTTTTTCTATTAAAAATTGTAATTTTTAATTTCAACTCACCTTGTGAAGCAAATACTATTGCTGTACACTTTTTGTGTGAAAATTGATGTTGGAACTGTCAAAATTTGCTGCTCATATGTTCTTTTTGGGCAAAGTGGCGCTGATATTCACATTTTTGAAACACAAATCATATAGTTCTATGCAGAACAAAAAATTATTTGAAAAATGGATAAAACAACGAAAAAAACTCAATTTTCAAACAAAAACAAGATAGACACAATTCATACGAAACTAGTCAAAGAATGTGTGATTGAAAAATAAAAATAAAAATAAAACTAAAAATCCGATTCGGGACAAATTAGATTGAATCAATTTTTTCGTGATTCAACCATAACTTCTTGATGTAGATTTTGAAAAAATTCTTGAAATGTAGTTTTGCATGTAGTGTTGGAATATAATCAAACAATTTTGTACTGATGAAATAAACAAAGTTTATTTTTTCGTAATTTATCTCTTTTCAATAGTTTATCAACTCATTAATAGATGACGACGCATTATGTAATAGATCGAATGTTCATTTTTCAACATCAGATGAGTAGCGCAAAGGAAAAATATCGTACAGAAAAGTTCCTTTGAAAAATGACAAATACGTACAATTATACGAATTCTTTCGGATTAGTTTGTTATTTGTTCACGGAACTTTTTTGTATGACATTTTTACCACTGAACTTAGATATATTTTGGCTTATGGTTAATATTTTTAAATTTTATTGTTTGCAAAATGCCTTTTATATGTGTGTTTTGATATTTCACTAATAGATGTCTAACATTTGTTTATTTTATCAATTATGGTGCATGCGTTGTTATCCATTTGATATTTCAAATTCATGTTATGTTTCATTGGGATTTCAATTTAAATGTGAACAAAAAAAAGCACAAAGGAATAGTGGATCGAAGAGAAACCTCTACATTTTGATGTTATAGCATAGAAATCATCAAAGTCTGGAATCTGCCCACGCCATATTATTTGAAATTCATTCAAGTCCTCCACACCACCAAGACGTGCAAAATAGCTTGATAATATCTTTCGACATATGCATAAATTTCTTTTAAACCGAACGTGGTTTGAAAGTACTAAGCCTAAATCATAAAACCATTTTAAAATATATTGATTGATAGCATTATACTTTAAATGAGGCGTATATGTGGAATTTTTTGATGTTATTTCCATTCAATCATAACTACATCATGGACTTTATTCTCTTATTGCACTTTGTTCCAAAAAAACACATATTTTTGAATATAGTTTTTTAATCGATTTTCTGATAAAGTTTATGGTTTTTTCTTCAAATGAATAAATATTTCTAGTTTTCTCTTGATAAAGTTTCATGATTTTTTAACCAAGTATCAATGGAAAAAATCAGAAATATGAATGGAGGTGCCACATTGTCATTTGTTTCGAGCTTTTCAGTCCCTTCTTTATTATTGTTGTTGTTGTTGTTGTTTCCGTAATGATAGTGTTTACTAAATAATGTATGAGTCAGTATCACATGTATGTGTGTATGTATGTGTATCATGAGTGACAGTTCATCAAGTACAAAATAGACAAACGTAGAAAAAAAAGCACAGAACAAAATCAAATCTGGATTAGTGTATTTACATTGAATGTAGAAGGGAACCAATTGATAAACTCAGGAAAACATCTATCTTTTAATAAAAAATTTTTAAAAAAAAACTCAGCAAATTCATACCCTAGAGTGGAGAAGTTTGTTTGAAACAAATACAAGTAAATTAGATACAAAATCTAAACAAGAATTGAACAAAAATGATGATTAATGATATAGAACAAAGAAAGTGAAATAAACAAGTGGGTGTGATGAAATCGATATAGTTTTAATACTATTTTTCTTTGATTTGATTTGATACTATGTTGTACACATATTCTTCATACTATTTAATCACATTAACATTTTTACTCATTTTAGTTTGCGCGTAATATGAATTTAGTAAACAAACCAGCTACTTCAAACACAGAGGAGATTGGTTTTTCTACAGTGTCAACAAGTAGTCAACCATCGGCATCATCATCGTCATCCCAACTAAGTCCAATGTCAGCATTTAACGAAGATCGAATGCGACGTAAGTTGCAATTTTTCTTCATGAATCCGATTGAAAAATGGCAAGCACGTCGTAAATTTCCATACAAATTTGTTGTGCAACTTATTAAAATTGTATTACTCACAATGCAACTTTGCTTGTTTGCCCACTCCCGATACATACACGTCAACTATACATGGGACAATCGTGTATCATTTTCGCACCTCTTTCTAAAAGGATGGGATGGCACCAGTGAAGTGGAATCGTATCCAGCTGCCAAGGGTCCATTTGCTTTATATTTCCAAGATGAATTTTATGAAACTATTGATTTTGCTGTAGTCGGATATGCGAATTTAAGTAGCGCTATTGGATCCTATTCCTATCCAACACAAAACAATGAAATGCCACCACTTGAACTTTGCATTCACCACTATAAGCAAGGCGAAATATATGGTTTCAATGAAAGCTATGCATTCAATCCAAAAATAAGTGTCGTTTGTACAAATTTAACGAAAAATATTATGCAAAATGGTAGTCGACAATATTTAATTGAAAAAGGCATTGATGTAAATTTTGCCGCATTTGTAAAGGCAACATTAGATTTTTCTATTAAAACAATCAATTTTAAAGCCGCTGGGCCAATAGCGCCACCAGATTGCTACCAATTTGATATTGAAATTCTATTTGACAATAGCGATCATGATGGTCAACTGCTACTATCATTGGACGCTGAACCCATCCGACTGGAATGCCATGGTGATATTGATTATAAAACAGATACGGTAATTGATACCGCACTAAGAAGTATTCTCAATGTATTTGTGATACTAATATGTTTTGCTTCGCTTTCGCTATGCACACGTGCATTATATCGCGCTCGGCTACTACAAAAACAAACGGACACATTTTTCCGTGTAACCTATGGATATCCGCTGAGCAGTGATGATTGCTGGCAGTTTGTAAATTTTTGGTACATCATGATAGTGTTAAATGATATTCTGTTGATCTTAGGATCAATTTTAAAAGAGCAAATTGAGAGAAACAATTTTACAGTTGACCAATGGAATATTTGCTCAGTATTGTTGGGCGTTGGAAATATGTTAGTTTGGTTTGGTGTTTTGCGCTATTTCAGCTTTTTTAAAACATATAATGTTGTCATTCTTACCCTCAAACAATCTGCACCAAAAATTCTACGTTTCTTGTTGTGTGCTCTAATGATTTATGCGGGTTTTACATTTTGTGGTTGGCTTGTATTGGCTCCATATCATATCAAGTTCCGTTCATTAGCAACAACATCAGAGTGTCTATTTTCGTTAATCAATGGTGATGATATGTTTGCAACGTTTTCAATTATGTCAACAAAATCTCAAATGCTGTGGTGGTTTAGTCGCATTTATCTGTACTCCTTTATTGGTTTATTTATTTATGTGGTGATTTCATTATTCATCGCTGTTATCATGGATGCATATGATACAATAAAAAAATACTATAAGGAAGGTTTTCCAACAAGCGAACTTAAGCGATTCATTGGACAAATGCATCCAAATGATTTTTCATCGGGAGTATTTCGAACAACTTATGCTGACGAGGAGGAACAAGAATCCTTATGGGATACAGTAAGAAATATTTGTTACAATTGTTGTGGTCTAAAAAAAAAAGAAAATCCTGGTCCAACTGGCTACGAAACATTGGTTACGTCGTAGCAGAAATAGAATTTCCAATGGGATGAGGATGAGAATGTAAAAAAAAGAACAGATCACTTCACCGTCTATTCATAGTTTCTCTGTTTGTTATTACATAATTTTAATTTTGTTTTAATTTTTTCTTTTGATTTATTGAATCAACAACATGTGAAGGATAAATGGCGAATACTGTTTATGTGTATATTATATAAATAAATGAAAAAAATAGAAGTGATCAAGGAAATAACTTGAAAACACTTTTTATTTTATATTTATGTTGTTTTGCCGTTTTTAATAAAACGATTCTTTTTTGTCATTAAATATTAATAAAAGAGAATAGAAAATTAAAAAAAAGCATTTATTTATTCAGTGCCATGGTCACATGTTTTTTCTCACAATGAATTAGTGTGATCAATATGAACTATATTCAAATAACAATAGAATATTGTTCGGGATTTATTCTTACAATTGATAAAGAATGTGTTTTCGTTTTATTTTTGCTCTCATACTCGGAACTTACAACCAAAATTTTTCTGTTCAATGGGACATGATATTTCTCGATGTTAGTATTTGAGCGTTTTACTTTATTGGCTATTAACTTAGTTCAAAGCCGGAATTGCTTTCAATGGCATAAAGAAGTTTTTCTCTCATTTGTTCTTCCAAATTGAATGCAGGTAACTTTAATAAATTCATGCATGTACTGGCTGATGGTAAACGATCAGTGTCACCGGCATGATGAATAGTGAATGGTGGATCAAGATCCTAGGAATAATTAACCATATTTTGTTAAAATGTGTGTGAAAAAATGAGTGATACGCAAATTTGACAAATTTCAAATAAAGGAGAAATATAAATTATAAATTCTATTACTTTTTTCAAAATTATTTTCATGCTTCATTTGAAATTTGCTATGCGAGTTCTCAGTAGAAATAACTTGTTCATTTTAATGGAATTTGTGACCATCATAAGAACAATTTTGTTCATCAATTCAAATATGTATCAAGTACCTTGAAACCAAGCAGTGGTGGACGAGAACAAGAAGTTACAAATTTAAGCAATTGTCTCCTCTGAAGATCACTAAAGTTGGATAACACATCCCAGAATAATTTGATGGTTGGATGATTGGGTTCAAAATCTCCACCATACTTAGTATTTTTTCGTAGATCATCAATGTCGACCGGTATTTCAGCTCCCGAAATTAAAACCTGAAATTCTTTGTTGCTAAACATATAAAGCCATTCAACTGTAACAATATTTGCCAATCCCTTTCGAAATGCCGCACATTGTTGCCGAATTTGTCGATTTAGTTTATAATCAGCCATCAGACTAAAATATAAACACATTGTTTTATTCTAACATACACAAAGCGGTGAAACATAGGGCACGTAGAACCTACTACGTGCCCATTTGTACTTCCATTTGTACACATTTTCGTGACAATCGAAAGCACATTCGAACGCGTAATAACCACTATGTGCCTTGCGTTTCACTGCTTTGAATATACATTATCTGTTATTTATAATAAATATATTACCTAATATATTCGATCCGATTGGAATTTGTTACTTGTATGTTTGAACCATTTGGCTTGAGCTCATGTACTTTTGTTTCGCCTAAATCATTGATGACTACTGTAAAATCCAAGCCCAAATCTTCAACATCGCCCTCATATGCTTTAAGAGATAACAAATTACGATGCAAAACCGGATCAAGCGATGCCAATTGATGAACATCCACATCTGAGAATTTTCCAGCTAATTTTGATAGGAAAAATTCTGCCAGAGGTAATTCAACTAATAAATTTTCATAAAGCGCTTTGCCAAGTATACGACCAATGAAATAATAATGCTTTTGATAGTCTTCAACAATTTTTGCAACACTTGGATTTGGATAAAGTTTATTGTCTGTTGTGATCCTATAAAAAAAAAATAAAGCAAAAATGCATACAATTAAATTTAGGAATTAATTTACTAAATAAAGTCGACTTACATAAAAAAGCCACGATTTGGATCAAATGCTGTTTTAATTAATTCAGATAAAAATTCACGAAATACTCCGCCGCCGTCTATTCCAACCTCCTCTAATCCTGGGGGGAAAATATAATTAAATAATGTGAAAATTCTGTAATAAAACATATGTATGATTGGCATAAATAAGTAATTAGGTAAATAGTCGATGCTTTGAAACTATGTTTCTTATTAAGCAATATTGTTTAAATTTGAGTTTGGTAGTTGAGATCATACTGCATCTCGTGCCTGTAAAGAAAAAAGCCTTTACCACATGGCACTTTGGTGTCCATGAGTGAATGCATAGTCAGAGTGGTATTTGAAATGAACATTTGTTTGTTTTCATTGTATGCATGTATTCATTATATTCACTGAATCGCCACCAGAATCATAAGTGTATTGTCTATCTATCTATTTTAGTTGATACATAGAATTGAACGATATTTTTAAATCTGATTTTATGTTATTTTTATATATTTATGAAAATGAAATATATTTTAGATATCTAAATTTTAGTTGAGAATTGAAAAAATAAATCATTTGTATCCAAAATCTCAACTTTATTTGCAATCTCAACTCTATTTGCATTCAAGCGAATCGTCATAAACACAACAGTCGACCATTCGTGCAAACAGTATTTTAAAAACTGTACACTGTAAAATGAATTATGCAAAGGAGAAAAATAACTCACCAGTGCCAAAAATACACTGTCACTTTTCTCCTCTTCTTCGATCATGTGACTGTTTTAAACTGTTTCGCGATGATGCCATATTGAATGTTGACTTCATCTCAGCTGCCAAATCTCAATTTTAAGCAATACTTATTTTGCCATCATAAAAATATGTCTATTTTTCATTTATCCTTCCCTATCACTACTGTTAACTTATTGATAAAAATGAATTGAATATTGACTAGACATTTCAAATATTTATGATATCTCATAAATATTTGAATATCGCGTAAATATTTCAAATATCTACTAAATATGAATCTATATATAAAGGATTGTTTCCTTTAAGGATCTTACCAACATTGTTTATCATTTGTACGCGAAACCTTGCGCGCAAATCTGACTCTAAAAAGGAAAAAAAAAAAAATATTAAGGGCGTATATCCGAATTTCATATTGTCTTCTTATATACCATTTTCTGGACGCAATTTATCAAATGCATCTTCATATAAATGTGATCGCCTGACAACTAACTGGATTGAAGGACCTTGAAGAAAACCTTGTTGATCACCTTGAGCTCTTCATATTTGAATTAAAAATATTAAAATTTAAATTAAATTTGTTCGTTGCATCAATTAAATACTGTTACTAACCGTAACCGATCTGCAGCTAAAAGTCCTTGAAAAATACCCACTCTTGTGTTAAATGGTACTACAAACGGAATTTCTCGTAAAATTGTAATGGATCGAACTTGCTTTGTTGATAATGGTGGGCCATTACTATCTATATTGTGAACATGTGAAATTATACATTTTGTAACGATTGTATATTATTATTAATACAAACCGAAATCTTCACGAGTGAAATCTCTAATAGGCTGGAATGGTCTAGGCGCATGTCTATGTCCGCGTGGTATTTCTAAATCAGTTGGCTTATCTAGTGGCAGATTAAGTGTATGTACAACCCAGTGATTGGGTGGGCAAAAACCTCTACGTAAATCGCGTGTGTGTAATTGACGCAGTAGTGACACACACACTTTTAATAAATGTGGCCACTTATTTGTAATATTTCCACCACTAGAATGTTGATTAGATTGTAATACTAATCTATAATGATCATTTAAACTAGTTCTGGTTTCAGGAAATGCTAACTCAACCAATCCCAATGACAAATCTTTCAAAAATGAACTCATTGAAACGATTTCATTTAGTTTAAAGGGCATTATTTTACTAGAAGCACCTGGCAAAACGTCTTCTTGGCAAAATTCTCTGTCATGTAGAGTAGCTATCAAACGTCCAAATAATGCACAAAACGATGCAATCATTGGGATCACACGGTCAATTTCATAGCCTCCTATGAATAAATTGCAAAATAATATTTATTTGTTTTCTGTCATGAAAGACACTGTCTTCACATGCATAATGAATGACCTATTTAACTGTATAAAAATACATACCAATTTGAATTCCCTTTGTAATTAAGCTTAAAGGTGATGAGAATCCTGCTTTATGAGGATGTAATGTATACCACAAGGCGCGTATGAATTTCGGTCTAAGTGTCAACATATACAATAGCCTGTTAAAGTAAAGTAGCATTACAAATACATCTTTATTTCATAAACAAAATTTAGCATACCTGTATTCAAAAACGGCGATTCGATGATAAAGCATGAGATTATGGCATATTCTACACAATGAGTACAATACATGCCCATCACCCAAATAGTTGTCAATATTCTCAAGAATTAAATCAACACGCTTCTGTTCATTTAATTGTGTGATTGCTTCTAATAAGCAATCTCGTTCAGCTGATGAAATCGTTTCATTTTTCTGATCGTCTTCTTCATCACTCACAACATCGTCGCCCGCTTCAGCATCCATATCATACTGTTTAAATAGTGAATGCGATGATCGCTGTTGTAATTTACGTATATTTTCAGCCAGTTTTCCGAGAATGTTGATATAACTTCTAGCATAAGCGGAATTACATTTAATTCGATCTAAATACAATAGATCAAGTGTCAGAAATGAATGAAACAAAAATGGCGAATCAAATAATTCAATTAAATTATTTGATATTGGACATTCATAGATTGATTGATTAGTTCTGGTATCGGGTTGATCTGTATATTGTTGTATGATCAAATTGCTGAGATATTGAAGTAGATGCGGAAATGGAAACTCAAAACTGTTTGCCAAACATGGTATAACAAATAATTGAATAGTTTTTGAATATTTAGGAACTAGAATCTCTTCGACAAAAGATGACAAAATTAGATTTGCGCATTCATTGCTAATTACCGAGGAAGAGACGCATTGCGAATTCTTTGGCATTTGTTCATTGTCTGTTGTTATGAGTTTTAATGGATGTTGAATCATTTGTAATAATGTTTCCGATATAGAGTTTGGTGGTGAAAGAACGACGTCATAAAGAGGTGGTACTTTCTCTTCAAGCAATTGACGTACTAATTTAAAGTATTTTCGCTGTACTAAATATCGATAAACACTTTCCAAATATATTCTTCGTGTATTTGCATCAGTTATGTATCGCGAAACAATTTCTTCTGATGAAAATGTTTCTAATGTCCGAAATGGGATTCCCTGCACATAGAAAATTTATCATTTAAATTATTTCACATATAATTGCAGATAGAATTGTATCTTACATGGGACAAATTCTGAAGCGACAGTTGCTGAATGCATAATAATAACAATTTTTTTCCACGATATAGCCATTGCGGGTCGGTAAGTGACTTTTGTAGTAAATAATCCGGGTGTCGAATTAAAAACTGACATAAAATTATCTAAAAAACATTGGGAGATAAAATATTTGATTTGAATTTTTTGCAATTATTGCCAATATTTTTAAAAATGGTTACCAATCGTTCGCCATCCTTTTCATTTCTCTTATCATAAAAAAACAATATAGACCGGAGCAAATATTGCAATTGTTCTGAATTTGTAAGTCCAACCGTTTTTAAGTACTGATCGAAGACATTCCGCGCATCTGTTTTAAATTTCATACGCGACAAAAAGCTTCTAACATATGACTGAATCATAATAGCTCCCGTATGCTGTTTACGAATTTCAGCACGCTTTTGTCGCTCAAGTTGAGCACGACGAATTAAGGTTTCTCGATCATTGGTATGTGATACACCACCCAAATTTTGATTTGGTGTCCGTTTATAATTTCCCTCGAAGCTGAACATTTTATCAATCTTTTTCGAAATCTTTTAGATTTTATCATTCAATTGGAATTGAAATTGCCTACATTCAATAAATATGTCATAATTTTACTCAAGAATTTAAATAAATAATTAGCAATAAATCTTACTTTCTTTCAAATTTCACTGCCGCAATAATTATTCAATAAATATCCACAAATTCACAATCCGCTATTTATTTCATTGGAAATCTAGGCCATAAATAATACATTATTACTCATCTTTTGAACGATATGTCTGTTGTGTATTTAAAGTTTTTAAATCCACTCTTTTGTTCTATGTGCCCACTTAAATGTTGGAAAATCAAATAATTTTTTTGTTAATGCCGCATAATACTTTATACATTTGATAAATTAAAGAATATAGAAATGAAAATGACTAAACAAAATTTCTTTTGGAGTATTACTAGCTGATTGCTGTCAAATGAAGATACTGTTTTTAAAATAATATATACATGCGTATGACAGAGAACGTCAGAATTTTCGCACAATAATGAACACGAATGAGCTTTGTTCTACAAAAACAACTATTATGTTTGTACAATTTTACATGAAAAGGAAACAACTTCACTTAATTATATTCATTTTGCATCTGTCAAAATACTTGATAGTTATTTTGGGTGTAATAATATTTAAAATCTAGTAGATTCAGATATTGAAGAAACACATAAGTTACAACATTTTTTTTAATTTTAACATTCAGTTGCGCAAATATTGCAAACAGATGATTAAATAGTACCGAAAACTTCTTATTGCTTGAAAATAAAACATATTTTGTGGCAATTCATTTCTTGATAAATATTCAGAATAACGATTTCCAATCATAGATTGTATGCGGTTGTTGTTATCATGCAAAAATTAGTTGTTGTTATCATTGATGTCAATTTACCCTCATACTCTCTAAAACCAAAAGTATTAGATGTTAATAATTAGGGATATTTCGATAGAAAAAATCCGAAAAAATTAAGATTCATGGTTTGGATGCAACATGCAGTGTTGAACACAATGTTCGTTTTGATTTTTGTTGAGTCTGAAACAGAAAAAATTACAACAATGTCAGTTGTCAAATATTTCAAAGCATAACCTCAAATACTCCAACATAATATCATGAAATTTTGTATCAAATATAAGGTAGTTTTGTTAGTGTTGATGTTGCTGCTGCATTTCCTCCTTTTCCTTCTCATTCTGTTTCTTTTCCACATCTGTCTCTTTTGGTCTTTGGAAATTGATATGCAGCGGCACTTTCACTACAGAACACCGTCCTGTATGTAACAAAGAAATCAAATAATAGATGCAATCATTGTTCATTCATTGTTGTTCACCATGGAGAATACAAGATCACACAGAACAATTACCTTTACAAAGAATATTGCGACCGGCATTTGTATCACAGTTCCATAACAGTCACATTGCAAATTGCGTTCATAAGAACGAAATTTTCAAGCTTCACGTGGGCTATGGCAAGGCATTATCTCTTCGTTGTTGCTGCAAAAGCTTCTTGCTTTTAATCGAATACACGTTGCCGCCTTCTGTTTTGTTGCCTTCAGGTAGCGGCGTACAACCACTGCAAACATAATACCGATTCTTCTCGATGACAATTCCACGCTTTGTTGGCTTTTACAGTAGATTGAAACACAGCATTGTTGTTCGGAATTCATCCACATCGAAAATTTTTGTTTTGATTTTTCGATGAAATCACGCACTTTTGTTCGGATGTAACCCAAGGGGCAAATTACTACTGATAATCAAGTTCAAGTACTTTTAAGTACTTGTGAAACTTTTCAGTACGTGCCACTGGCACGATGCCAGTATTTCAGTCCTTTTTTCAGTGCCTGACAGTTTCCCGGCATTTTATGCCATCATTTTGCACTAGTGTGATTTGTCGATAATGAAGTCGCACACAAATAGATAGCGCAAGAATATTTTATTATTAACAACACAAATCTGAATGAAACATTATAAATCTAAAAGAAATTTTCAGAACGATATAATAAATGAATTTATTTTTTTCTTAATTTTAAATTTAAAAGTAATGAGGAAAAACCGACAAATATAAAAAAAAATCGCTACAAATGTACGATTCACAGCTTTTTTAGAGAAAAGTATTAAATCAAAACTAAATGCTTATACAAAATCCAATAAGCGAAATTATAAGTAAATGGTGTAGATGAATTACCGAATTTGCGTTTCCCTCAAACCTTCGAAATATAATTTTCATATAAAATCAACAATGAAAATTTGCACAATAAAAAGAATTGAATGAACGAAAAATAAATAATAATATACTAGTTGATAAATTTTAGTTCTTTGTGAGAAAAGTTTGAAAAATTGTATACAAAAATGTAATTTGAATAAGAAAAAAAAATTATGCCCGATATGGGAATCGAACCTTAGATTAAACGATTACGAGACTGACACGCTGTCCATTGCGTGTATAAAGGCTATGAAATGTATTATACTTTTGGTACATTATTAGCAAGTTGATTATTGGCAATTGCCAAGGCGATGAAACGAGGTGCACGTAGTGCCTACTACGCGTCCGTTTGTACCACTGAGAACAAATATTTGTGCTACCGAGAGCACATCTGGGCCCGTAGTAGGCACTACGTGCACCTCGTCTCATCGCCTTGGCAATTGCTGTTGTTGTCTCACATATTTATTCTTCTTTTCTCATATTTTTCAACGGATTTTTTTAATAGCTTTTGATACACGAAGACCAAAATATTGGCTCTGCAACTAGAAACTCGCTGTTTTTATTGAATTTTAACGGAAAAAATACAAATGAATCAATAACATTATATTATTCGAAGTATTGTCCATCGTTAGCCACTTTTTTTTCCCATCTTTCTGGTAGCATACGGATTCCACGTCGGAAGAAATCCTCATCTTCTGAGGCAATGAATGAATCGACCCAATTTTTGACTTCCTCAGAAGAAGTGAAGCGTGTACCAACCAGCCAGGTGATTCTGCATCGATCGAAACAAATGGTAATCAGAACTTCTGATTCAGAAGGGGCCAAACACATATCATTTGTATGGAAAATGTCAAAAAAATATTCCGAAAGAAATCTATAATTGCAACCTAAAATTTTACCAAGGTATTTAGATTCTTTGCAGAAGATTTTTATTTCATGCAATTTATTCGATAATATTTGAAATTTATTTACTTCAATAAATTATAAAATTAAAAAAAAAATTATTCATATATTAATTCACATAAATAAACAAATGTTTATGCCAATGACAAGAACGAACATAACCAAAAACAATCGCTGTCACACGCTCTCATGATCTGAACGTAATCACGTATTTCAATGTGTTTTCACATTATGGGCAAAATATGGTACCTAATACCAACAGGTGGCGTTATTGTTAGTGCTTTTGATTTTCATTCTAAAGAACACTATCCGCTTGGAAGGGGCTATGTCTAAGCTATATGGCGGGTGGGGTAGCATATCCCATCGAAGCGTTTCCAAGTATGTTTTGACGACCTATGCATAATGTGGCCGAGCGTGGTCACGTTGAAGAATAACTTTTTCATGTCTTTGCTCGTATTCAGGCCGTTTTTCGCGCAATGCTCGGCTCAAACGCATCAATTGTCATCGACAGAGATCCCCAGTAACTGTTTTATTCGGTTTCAGCAATTCATAATATACCACACCCTTCTGATCCCACCAAATACAGAGCAAATCATGAATATCTTTTGATGTCGATGGTGCTCGTTTGCCGCGCTTCACATATGCTGTTTTTTGCTTTGGGTTGTCGTAATGAATCCACTTTTCATCACCAGTGACTATTCGATGCAAAAATCCCTTCCGTTTTTGCCGTTGGAGCAGCTGTTCACAAGTGAAAAATCGTCTTTCTACGTCTCTTGGTTTCAACTAATGTGGGACCCAATTTCCATGCTTTTGAATGTATCCGGCTGCTTTTAAACGTTTGGAAACGGCTTAGTGTGTGACTACCAATGATTTTGCAAGTTCTTCTTGCGTTTAACATAAGTCTTCATCCAGTAATGCTTCCAATTCTTCATCTTCAAATTTTTTCGACGGACCTGGACGTTCTTTATCTTTCACGTTAAAATCACCACTTTTAAAGCGTCAAAACCAATCTCTGCAAGTGATTTCAGAAAGAGCATGCTGCCCATAAACTTCCACGAGAATGCGATGACTTTCAGCAGCAGTTTTCTTCCATGAAAAATTGTGAAATAAAATCCCCCGCAAAAACTCTTTTTCTGGTATGAAGTTATCCATTTTTAAGCGCAAAAATAAACACAATGTTATTACTTTCGATAAGTATGACATATATGGTTTTGAAGCTTTATGTCTGTACAACAAAACGTCATATGTGTCAAATCGTTGGACATTTCATTTGTGACTAGCGACATCTGTCAGCATAAACAGCGAGTTTCTAGTTGCAGAGCCAATATATAAGTATTCATTTGATGTGATGTTTAGTATGAAAAAAACTTTTTTTATCATCAAATTTAGTATTATAGATTTTTTCATTCATTCAATTTTTTCTATATTGGATGTATAACTTGAAAGTGGCGTTTTTTTTTTTTTGTTCAAAAACCATCTATATATTTATTTATTTATAAATCAGAATAAAAATACATGTCATTTAAAGTATTGTCCATCGGAAGCGGCAACTTTTTCTCATCTTTCAGGCAATTTATGGATATCATTCCAAAAGAATTGCTCATTTTTCAGGACGAAGAACGAATCAAGCCATTTTTTGATACCTTCAACATTGGAGAAGCGTATTCCGGAAAGGGCATCGACGAGGCAGAATTTCCCATCCGAAATTTTCCAAGTAATTCTTAACAGGCACCGCAACATGAGGCCGAGCATTGCCATGATGAAAAATCAGTTTCTCGTGCCTGGTTTCACATTCGACATAGCCGTTTTTGTTTGATTGCTGCGTTCAATTTCATGAGTTGTTGTCGGTAGCGTTCCCCATTAATGGTTTCACCCGGTTTTAGCAGCTCATAATACAATACACTCTTTTGATCCCACCAAATACAGAGCATTACCTTGAAACCATGAATATCCTGTTTTGGCCACGATTTGGGTGGTTGGCCGCGCTTGAGATTATTGTAGTAGATACAATTTTCATCACCAGTCACAATTCGATGCAAAAACGACTTCTTTTTGTGGGGCTAAAGCAGTATTTCCGACATGAAAAATCGTCTTTCAACGTCTCGCGGTTTCAATTCGTGTGTCACCCAATTTCCTTACTTCTGAATGAATCCTAATGCTTTTAAACGTTTTGAAATGGCTGCTTGAGTAACTCCCAATGATTTTGCAAGTTCTTCTTGCGTTTGACACGAAACTGCATCAAGTAATGTTATCAATTCTTCGTCTTCAAACTTTTTTGACTGGCCTGGATGCTCATTATCTTCCAAGTCAAAATCACCACTTTTAAATCCTGCAAACCACCTCTGACACAATCTTACGTCTATAGCATAATCCGTATAAGCCTCAGAGGATAAACGATGTGATTCACTTGCTTTTTTCTTTAAATGAAAGTAGTGTATCAAAATCTCCCGCAAATGTTGTTTGGAAGGCACGAAACTAGTCATTTTGAATAATTGTAAAACTTTTTTGTAAATTTATGTATGTTCACTTTGACACATCAAATTTAATAGATTTTTTGACGCTCTTCAAGATAGAATAGCTGTCACTATCAAAAAAATGGCGCTATGAAGTTAGTCACAAGAACGACATTTTCAAGTTATACTTCCAATAGTTCAAAAGTTTGATGGCAAAAGAATTTTGAATGAGTGAGGATGTGAAATCAATTCATTTTGACTTACAGAGAATTTTCCTAAAAATATGAAAATTCGTAAACATTTTTGAACGAAAGCTTATCAATGGTAAGCATAACTTTATTTTCGTCGGTGACAAGTACATCGAAGCAAATTCGAAGGGCGAAAGTTATATCAATAATTACTACTGAATGGACTGAAAAACTGACAGTTACTGAAAGAAAATGAAAAATACCTAAAGTAATTTTTCAGTATGTGTCAAAATATGAGTCGAATTTAAACTCAATAAAAATGTTTAAATGTTTATGATTAAAATTTTTAATGTCTATTAATGTTTATGATTAAAAATCGTCGAAAATTATCTTTCAATTGTAAACAAAAAATTTTTTTTGTTCTTTTTCGTCACATTTTTTTCCAACTAAAGTTATGCTTACCATTGATAAGCTTTCGTTACACACGCATTTAACCCTCTTTCTGCATCGATGAACTGTAGCAAATTCTGGAGAGCGTATTCATATTAGGTGTATGCTTCGAATTTTTACTCAAAATATCGTAAAATATGATCCACATATGTGAGATAATTTTCTGAGCATGGGCCAGGCTCTTCTTCGAACGATTTGCGATGTTCTTGCATTTCATCGTCAATGTGTTTCGTTAACTTTTTTCGCCGTTTCCCATGACATCGAAGTTCAGTGAGGTTTTTGTATTCACCTGTCATCATTCGAATTAACGTTTCCGATCCATCCGAATTACCGCATACACCACCAATTACCAAACGAAGCTCGGGATCTAGACCATAAGTCTGCTCGGCGTTTTTCAATTTTGCTTCGAGGTCTGCCATTTCTTCTTCTTTGGTTTTCTGGCAATATAAGTGATGTTGTAATTAATTCTAAGTTTGATCGTATTGTTTACTCTCGTACGCTCCGTGTGGATACAATAAATTTGCTGCATGAGCCTTCTTTTTTCGTTGAATATTTAATAAAACAACCGATTACACGCTTGATAAGACTGATCAATAATTATAAGAGTATTGTAACTTTGTGCACAAGCAGAAGTGTTTTTAAGAAGAGAATTACTGAGGAGTTATTAAATCCAACTATAATTGTTAGACGTTATTAATTCGTATTATGTCAAATTTATTATTATAACGAACTTAAAAACTGTGATTGTATATGTAAATTGTAAAACTTTTATCATTAATTCAGCCAATTTCTTGGCGGTGAAATAAACATTACTTACTCAGGGATTGCTCGATTCTTGTCATTTTGATGAATTGAAGCTAATTTTGAATGATAATCGTAATGTTAGTTTGATCGCGTTAACTGAAACATGGCTGAGAGCCACCAATACAAACAAATCAGTTGATATTCCTGGTTACAAAATTATTCGTTCGGATCGAAAATCGAAATCTCGTGATAGAAATAAAGGTGGTGGTGTGGCGATTTATGTTTTGAATAATTTCAAAACGAAGGTGATTCTTAACTCGTCTAGGGATAACCATCAAATTGATAATGTCGAATTTTTATTTGTTGAAATTTTTACGCGTACATCAAAAATCGTTTTTGGTGTTGTTTATCGTGCTCCGCGTTGTAGCGCCGAAAATACTCGTAAACTTTTTGAATTAATAAGCACCAGTTTCGCGCATGAACAAAACGTAATTTTCGCTGGTGACTTTAATATTAATTTACTAAATAATTTAAATCTAGCTTCCGTTTTAAACACAAATATAGCGTTAAATTTTAATTTGGTTAATGATGATTGTCCTACACATTGGTGGCCCGGTAAAATTTCAACATATTTTTATGATTTACGAATTGCATCCATTTCTCATGATGTGCAGGCATTTCGATACTACACCTAGCACCGACCTTTTTGCATTGTTCCCAATGTGCATCCAATTTTTCTTGGGTGTTATAATATATTAAACATTGATTACAGATATATTTCTTTCCATCATGTTTAGTGAGTTGTTGGCTGAGTAAACAGCTCATGCTTTTAATCCAGCAATAATGCGATTTAATTGAACCATTTTCGAGTGCCTCTTTGATGCCACTGCTTATAGTAACATTAGCATTAGTTTCGGTACTTTTTTCATCGGTTGTCAAAAATAGATTCACATGGTTTGTTTTAGCAATCGGAGTCAATCGCAATGGGCATACGCGCTTTTTATCATAATCATAATAATAGACGTTTACCGATATTTCCTTTTCGCTATTCTGCCTTTCGAATTTACCGATTTGGTTTATATGCATCGGAAAATCAATTCCGTTGAAATTCAATTCATCTGAATATTTGTAGTAATGAAATAATTTGTCCGCATTAACTTGAGCTGGATGTAAGGCTGATAATATGGCCCATTTAAAACACATTTCATCATCATTTTTCACGTTTATAATTGCTCCTTTATTTGTAATAAATTTTGGTAAGTCAATGTATGATAATGCGCGAAGCGGATCGTAACGGCAAACGTTCACATCCAATTCGATGATACGAGCGAGTGTAAAACCCGAACCACGAAGCTCAGCATTTTGAACGCTTTGTATGACTTCATCCTCAATATGCCCTTCATAATGCGCACGTAAATCAGCATAAGAAGAGAGAATTACATTCGATGTTACCCAATACAAAGTTTGTTTTTCAGTTAGTTCCCCATTCTCAGTTTGGTTTTTTTTCTCAAATTCAGCTACAAATGTACTCGTCGCCTTAATGTGATCATGACGTGCTGTAATCGAAGATAGCTGTGCTTCATAAATATGAAATGCATCACTCAAAAAAGCATTAATGTCAATATGCTCATTGTTTACAATTGCAAATGTGAGTATTCGATTACAATAAGCGTTCGCGCGTATGATTAATTCAACACTCCCACGCTCGCGTACATTTTCATCTGCGTTCTCCATATTTACATCCATATCAACGCTTTCACCGGCGTTTTTCGCATTTCCACCAATATTTTCGCGCATGTTCTCCATTTTTTTCAAAGTAGTTTTTTTATCTCGCTCTAATGAATATAAAAATCACTTTTTTTGCTAAAGTTCACTTTGCTAAGCAACGTAAACAAAATAATGATCGGTGTACAATATTCCATTTTGGCATATCAATATGGACCGTTCCTTTCGGAACGCACCGAACGAAAATTACAATTCGATTGATTTAGTTGTATCACTAGATGTTTTACATTTAAATTCAATTGAACTTCAAATCGAACACATTTTTCATGAAATCGAACTGTTTTTATGAAATCAGCTTCAAATAGAATGTTTTCTTGTATGAAATCGAACCTCAAATCGAACTATTTTCATGAAATTAGCTTCAAATACAATGTTTTTTGCATGAAATTGAACCTCAAATCAAGCTATTTTCATGAATTTAGCTTCAAATAGAATAATTGTGAACTTATTCTTAACAGAAATAAATCCCATAAAAGAAAACGCACAAAAAATTGTATTATTATCGAATTTTTCAAGAAGAGTTAAGTTAAGAAATCAAAAAAAATAAAAGCTTATTTGTTTACCTTTTAGTGTAGACTATAGAGGGGAACGAGCTAAGCGTGAGATGTAGAGAGAAGGTAAGTATATGTGTGGAGTGAGAGAGTTTCTCGTATATACACACCGCGGCAACAACGGCAGCAGCGGTCACTCGTTCGCTGTCCATATGATTAACATTGCTACACTCATACTCTATTAACATTGCTAAATCATACGCGGCATCAACGACAGCGAATCTTTTCATTTTCGCTTTGATTCATTCTCCTTTTTTTTTCATTTTCGCTCATGCTCACACAGAAAGTATTCATCCATTCACCTGTTTTGTTTTCTCTCTTTTACAACCGAACGGCATAAATATAAACAAAACTGTAGTCGTATATAATTCGATTGTGTGCATATAGTTAAAATGTTTAATGAATGTATTATCTCAGACAAAAGAATGTAAAAAAAATACACACAAACAATAAATGATTACAAACGCTGAACTTCATGCTTTACACATGTGTTTGTGATTTATTTTTTATTCACTGGATATAGTATAGTACATGCAAGACAGGGATAGAACAAGTACAAAAGATAATCGCATGGAATCATAATGTGAAAGCAATATAGAACATTTTGTGTCGATCTCTGTTTGAGCTAACTTGTTTATATTTTTGTAAATTTTTTGTGTATTTAAAAAAACATTGGAAATAGCATTTGCGACAATTGCAGAGTGAAATGACAATACAATGAAATATATTTTTACATGTTTTTTATTATTCGCATATGAATAATATAATAAATTTCAATTTGTGTGCACATGTATGTTGTGTATTTATGTATAGAAAAAAAAAGAGACGCGGACAACAATTGTTCCGTTGTTGACTGTAACTAATTAAAATGATTCGCAATCGGCGTGTGTATGAGAGGGAGAGAGAGTGTATATGTGTGAATTGGAAGGAGACAATGACAGGTGACAAATGAAAGTAAAACCATCTAGTTCAATCTGACGGTACAACTGTAAAAATTAGGCTGCCAGTGGCACTGCTTGCAGCTCTACTGGTGGCAAAAAAAGGAACTAAGTTCGATTTTGGTAGCTCGCCATTTGATTTACATTATGAGAAGTGCTGGAACTGTCTTTTTTACACTACTTTTGTGCGTGTCATTAAAACATTGCGACACCATCTGTTTCGATAATGCTGTTAAATTCAATACGAGCACAACCATCACTTTGTGGTGTTCTTTCCAACACGTCGATGTTAAAATATGCTCTACATAGGCTGTCCCATTCATGTCATTTAATCTCGTTGTATGCTTTGTGAGTACCATTTTTTCTTAAAAATGCTTTGTGTGTGCAACTAATATTAGCCAACATATTGAAAAACAAATGTTTATCGATGGTGATATGGTGTCGCTTGAAGGACGATACGAGAATGATGGTGAAATTCTTGTATTCACGAAGCTCAGGCTTCTCACCACGTTTTAGAGCCGATTTTTTTTTCGGTCGTGATTTCGAATGTACCTTTGAATGAAAAAAAAAACATTCATTATTAACTAAATCAATGTAAATTGTGAACACCTAAATCAATCAGAAATAATAAGAAGATTGTATTTGAAACCTTTTTTGGTACTTTTCATTATCGTTTTTCGTTGTGTAATTTTGATTTTCTTTCTTGGTTTGACAGCCTCTGGATATTTTCGTTTTCTTCCAACCATTTTGACAACTGATATAAATTCAAATGATGTCACTTCTATTTATGCGAAAATATTGCTGACCGTTGCTTTTCATTTTCCGATAAATAATCAAATGCCCGAAAATTAAATAAACAGGCAACCGAACATTTGTCAAGAATTGCAAAGCGTATATCACTCGATTTAACTCCATGGTGTTGCAAAGATGGATAACGATTCCATTCTTAAACTCAGTGGTTCTAATGACATTTCACAATTCTTCACTGCGATTCTGAGCACAGAAAAATACATTGGATAGAAATTCAATCAAATCTATAGTTTAATTGTTTAGCGGATGATGAGATCAAATGAACAATTCTTAATAAATATAATTAAATTAACAGTTTTCAAACACAGATTGTATACCGTTGTTGTTATCTACCAAAACACGATTCCACAATAAAATTAGAGGTTTTGTTATTCACAAATAACATTTGATATCAAGTCATTTAAATATAAATCAACTAATATAATGTGAACTTAACGTGACACAATTAGTCAAAGTCAAAATATTAGTATTTATATAGCTTATTGTTATGTTGTTTTATGTTATGTTAAAGAAACAATTGTTCCTTTTTTGTTATTCAATGGTTAACATTGTTGACAGCTAAGCTGTCACAGCCTAAAATATGCATGTATATTCGCTAGAGTACTTTTTCAAAAGTACTTTGCACGTTCGTGTGTACTACAATACATTTAAACATTCAAATGTTTCATTGAAATTTTTAAAATGAAATCAATTTGTATAAAACAATATTGAAATTATTTCAATACTTTGGGACTAATTTTTAGCACAATCGGATTTTTCCTATCAAAAAATTCGTATACAATAAATTTAAGTCCGCACGGGACAACTAATATAATGTGAACTGAACAACACACAAATGGTCTGAATCAAATTCGAAAAATATAGGGATTAGTGTCACTTCAGGGGAAATAATTAATTCTTTGCTGTTACACAACGCTCAACATTGTAAATATTTCCTCTACAATTCGAAGTATTTTAATATTAATATTATGGTTATGTAAATACACTGAGTCAAATTTGTTATTACTTTCATTTTCGCAAATATAGAAATATTCTCACATGAGAAACAAAGCTTTCACTGAACTTTAACGTGGTTTATACTATAGCTTTTATAGTAAGGTACATTTAATAAGGATCAGAGAAACAATATTTGAATGGTTTTTAGATAACTAAATACAGTACAGGTTAAAGGCTTAAATATACCTATTCAAAATTTGATGTTTTTTTGAAGACACGTAATTTATAATTATTGTAACAGTTATTATTATTTATTTGCCTTGTACTGTACAAAACTATTTTGATTTTGTTTTTTTTTTTTTTTGTTTTTTTTCTGACTTACATTTGGTATTATTTTTTTAAAACAAAAAAAATCTTCATAGTTATTTATATTTTTTACAAACCACCAACTTCAATTTATCAATTTACTTAAGTAAACTAATTAGTCGAATCCTGGCTGTTTTAAATTTCTATATAATTTGTATCAAGACATTTGAAATATCTTGTGAAAATCGTTCTCGCGTTGCTCTTTTTCCCTCTAAATGCTTTTTTGAACATTAAAATCAATTGAATAATCATTTGAACGCATTTGCTTTTGAACATATCATTT
Organism: Resseliella maxima; assembly: GCA_029041755.1. Classification (NCBI taxonomy): domain Eukaryota; kingdom Metazoa; phylum Arthropoda; class Insecta; order Diptera; family Cecidomyiidae; genus Resseliella; species Resseliella maxima. The sequence goes on along the minus strand of JAQOWM010000945.1, from coordinate 13,159 downwards.
ACTCAAGCTAAAATTGTCTAATATATATTAACCAATATTCGCAGCGGCCATAAGAGTACTTCTTCCCTAGTGAATAAATAAGCCCCATATAATTTGTTATATCAAATCATTAATAATTAGATTTTTGTTCAGATTTTTTTCACAATACTTTACTCTGAAATTTCAGAAACAGATACTTTATAATGATGATTTATTAGCTTTTCTACACAGTTTTTCTATAAAATCATCATTAAAAAGAAAAATCACAGAACATTACATATCGAGTCGCATAGATAAATTCAAGAATGAATAGACTTCTATTACTTACTTTTCTTTCAAAAACGCGAACATTACGTCCACATTTTCAACGTTTATTTGATATTAGATGTTGAATTGGCAGAATCACGTTGGGCATAACAGCAGGATAGAAAGCTTGAACTTGAAGATGTAAAGAACTTTTTACAATGACATCACTAAAATTACCAGAAAATGTAATAACTTACTTTAGTAATTCGTTATGAAAACGTGCAAAACGTGAAAAGGTTGAGGTCAACGGAACAAAGGTAGAGGGTCCTTCTAAATTATGTGCATTGTGTACGATAAAAGATTATAACGTTTTTATGTTTCAATCTTCCAAAAAATGCGTTTTAGGCAAAACTTTGATAAATGATATAAATTCTTTTATGAGTAAACAAATTGAGTTAATATCAATTTGACTACAATTTATTATAATTCTTATATCCTTGTAATTTCGGAATATTGAAATTATTCTTTGGCTATATGATGAGAGAAATCCAGGTGTAATTCATGTACTGTATGTGCTGTATATTGCCCAATAGGGTGTTTTCTAATCTGAAAAATAAAAAAGGGGGTATCTTCAATTAAAGAGAAAAAAATGCTGCTACGCTACTAACCTTTATATTCGGGATAGCCCAAATAACTAATGTTACATTTGCTGGCCTAATCAGCTGGCTGCTAGTTGTACTCAAACATTTTTTCATCATTTACCACGACAGCAGCACCGGCCACTTCTTCGGGCTCGGCAAAAGCATTACGGGTTTTGTACCTATTCATCGAATCCTGTATCGGAAGTCCATAGTCCTGAACAATCTAACAAATAAATCGTCTTAAGGAATCATTCAATTGCAATTTCAATCAATTGATTTTACTTTTCAATAGAATGTTCTTGCAACCACGACGTCACGATGCCAAATCACAGAGCATTCGTGTTTTAATCCCCAGTTTTTAGAGTAATTTTTTACTTTTGGGTATAAACCATCGCTTTCAACGTCAACGTTCAATTCACGTTTCAAATTCCTTATCCAGGGGCCTATTGCACCATTCATTGTAAATTGTAAATTGTAAATTGTAAATTGTAAATTGTAAATTGTAAATTGTAAATTGTAAATTGTAAATTGTAAATTGTAAATTGTAAATTGTAAATTGTAAATTGTAAATTGTAAATTGTAAAATTGATTTACAATTCTACAATTTATTGTAAAATGTGATTTACATTTGTAAGATTATTTGCAAATTGTGATTCACAATTGTAAGATTATTTGTAAATTGCGATGAACCACTATCATTGTATATTAACAAATTATTAAACATACAAATATTTTCATCTGATTGAAATAAATTTAACTAATAAAAGAAAACATATTCCAAATTATGTGAAATTTTATTTTAAGGCATCGTTTTATTCATTAATAATTGGGAAACAATTTCATTGTTTCATCAATTATGAAATGTATAAATAGATTATAATCTAAGAATGTTTTAAATACAAAAAAAGATTAATAAATTGTTAATATACAATGATAGTGGTTCATCGCAATTTACAAATAATCTTACAATTGTAAATCACATTTTACAATAAATTGTAGAATTGTAAATCAATTTTACAATTTACAATTTACAATTTACAATTTACAATTTACAATTTACAATTTACAATTTACAATTTACAATTTACAATTTACATTTTTCAATTTACAATTTACAATTTACAATTTACAATGAATGGTGCAATAGGCCCCAGCTTGCCGTCTTCAGAGAACATGCAACCTAAATATTTGAATTGAGACACCTGCTCAAGCACACTCCTATTCAACAGACAATTCACTTGCTTCCGATTTTTCCCAATATGCATAACTTGTGTTATGTTTTGAACTGCACTGACAGAAGTGTTTCGAAATTTAGTACGATTTTTTTGAAATATGACATTTCGCAACGTCTGTGGTAAATAAAACAACATGCTCGTACTAGCCTATATATTTGCATTCGCCAATACGTTTATATGTGTGCGTAAGTTGATTGACACAGTCCGTTTCATCCATTGCCGCTCTTCACTTAGTTCGATTTCAATCGACTTACGCACACATATAAACGTATTGGCGAATGCAAATATATAGGCTAGTACGAGCATGTTGTTTTCTTTACCACAGACGTTGCGAAATGTCATATTTCAAAAAAATCGTACTAAATATCCAAACACTTCTGTCAGTGTGCTAATGGTCTTTCCAAAGTTCGTACAAGCCGCTTCTAGATCGCTAATGCTGTTTTGTAGCTCTTGTTTTGAGCCGCCAAACAACACTAGGTCATTCGCATATGCAAGAGCAGAGATAATATTTCTCCCCAAAACTACGTTACCCCTCAGATTAGCTGACTTAATCAATTACATACATATCCCTGTTCCTTTCATAGAATTTCTCCATTAGTTGTCTCATGCAAAAAATTTGGTCTTGACATCCGCGCATCGGTCTGAAACCCGATTTGAACAGTTGAGAGTGAAAATGTTATTCAGAAAAGTTCCGGGTAAAAATGTTATTATTCAGTGTATTCAACATATAAACAACAACAAAAAATACATTGAATAATAACATTTTTATCCGGAACTATTCTGGATAACATTTTCACTCTCAACTGTTCATTTATTCTCATCCAGGAGCGATTCGACATTAGCTCTGGTACGTTTTCAGTGGATTTTGCGTTGAAATAAATTAAATGTTCACAAAACTTACCTCTATGCCAATTTACAATCTATGCCAATAGTGTGTTACTGTTGTATTCCAGCTCCGCATGCCTGTATTAACACCAACAAAATTCTTGATCGTGCCACCCATAACCTTTTGAACCATGCGAGAACGGTCGATTTCTTTCCTTTCTGTTTTTTTCTTGGTCGAGTACTGCAAAGCCACAGTGATTCCATCGGTGTTTATCGAAAAGTCAAACCGCATTTTGTTGTGTACGAATCGTCGAATTTTTTACATATAAAAATACTCATCGCAATAATAATTACTCGAAAGATTGAAATCTTTTAACGGAACATTTGTTATGCTGGTTTTTCCGTTTTTGTTCTCACTTTCCACTTTCGGCAGCAACTTTTGCGAAGACAAGACCTACTGCATAGATGAGCAATCGATTTTGAAGTACGTTCGTCGAAAACTACACATCGGCCTAGGGGGAAATCGCGCCCAAAAATATTCAGCATACATTTGTAAACAATGACTGACATCAGCTCACATTTGTCTAACATTTGTGACGACTTATATCTGTCAGTACACTGCATTAGCGATGTGCTTATGTGACTAATATACAATGATTTGATATTATATACATAACTTAAAACGGATTTCCTTTGTCGAATGCGATGCGTTTCAAATAACTTTGTAATTTTATCATTGTATTATAATTATTTCTATTATAAATTATTCTGGAAATTTCTATGTATAAACTAATAATGACATAATTCCTAGCCGCTCATGATGGTATTGCAGCTCATTTAGCACTGTCTCACAATCTTTTAACATTTACAGACAATAACAAAAATTGCTAGCCAATATGTCACAATCATTTGACATTTATTGTGAATACAAAAAAGGTGCTAAATGTGGTGATTATTTCAAAAAATTTTTGTCATTTAAAAAATATCGTAGCAAACGAAAATACTATTTATACATATTTTTTAACATTTTAGATACATTTCGTTCACGATTTCCCCCTAGACATCGGCACTACTATTAAATTTCGGATTATTGGCCAAAAATTTGGATTCTCAAGCATTTGTTTGCGTTTGCATTTCCCATTCACCTTTTTTCGCTTTCTTTTCTTCCGTTTAGATCGGGGCTGTTGTGTGTGTTAACAAATAAAAAAAAAACCTTTGTCTTAGCAACCTCTGTATGAGTCCTTTGTCTTTTCAAGATTTTTATATTTATGCGGCGGCCAAAAATAACATGTCAGAACTTGATTACAGCAGCGTTCAATATATTTTAGAGTCGCGGCTGCCAGAAGTATGATATTAAAAATTATTTTCAGTCGCCTTCAAAATGTATCTTCAGCCGCAGGTCAAAATGCACTAGCGGCCTGGTATCGATTCTGATTGTCTTAAAAAGGAAAATAAACGTGAAATTTATTTTTATGGAATTGTCATTGGATTATTACTATAGTCAATGAGACGGTCACTTTTGTAAAATTCACAGTGTGTCATCATTCCGTTGAAAGGGAAAAAGGAAAATTTTAATTTCGTATTTAATCAAATTACGAAGATAAATCGGGGTGATTCTGTTCATTAACTCAAAATATGATACAAATTTGATATAGTGACGATAGCAACCAGAGTTTTGATGGAATTGTACTAAAATCTAAATCAATATTCGGCAAATCAAACGAGGCCATACAGTGCAATTTAGCGAATCATACAAAGGGGAAAGAGTTCGAGTTTCATCGTTTGGATTGTCCGACCAAGGAAAAAGATTGAAGTATCGTTCTAAAAAACCAAACAAAGCATCGTCAGGATCGTCGGATTGATTTTATTGATCATTTTCCATATTACGACGGGGAATTACAATTGACTGGCTATAAACGTAAGTCTTCACCAAACTGATTCAATTGACTGTGAACGAACGACAAAATTGCATAAAGTTAAGTAAATTCTCGGAATTTAGGGCAAAAGGCCGATAATAATTCGCGAGATCATAATTTGATAATTCAATGAAACGGTAAGCCGAATCGTAACAGCAGGCAAACCAAATCATAACATAATACGCCCACAATACAGTGAGCTCTCTTCTATCTCGCGTTGCATAAATAAGTACATTGGCATGGCCTTAAACATTGGTTTAAGAACAATGGTTCTGGTCATGCAGATTGATTTCTGGAAATACATACGATTTATCAACGTATGAATTTCTTGCATGAAAGCGATTTATAAGGTAAAGTCGGTGACAAAAGTATGTTCCTGTTTCTATCTCTTTCATCCGTATGCTTGTCTTACCATTGCAATGCTCAGTGTGGGCTAAATTGTGCGCAATATTTGATGCCCTACTACATTCACATGCATACAAAACATTGTGATCGCTACATTATGTTTCGGTAATTCTTCTTTGTGTTGGTTATATTTAATAACTGATGTTAGATATGCTTAATATGACCAGAAAAGGATCAATCATAAGCTAATGCAGAATATTGGCAATGTTATCATGCATACAGTTTTGCAATGGAAACTCTGTCACTATATAATGGTAACATTTATTGTTTATGCAAGTCCCAAAACTCTGATTTATTCCATTTTAGTTCTTTTTGATGCATATAATAATACATTTGCTCTGATTTGTTTACATTTTATTTATCATGGATTGTTTTACACGAAATGACTGACAAAAAAAACTCACAGATTTCTCAGATAATCGATTTGGACAAGATAGAAATGTAAATCGAAAATTTAGCTCCGGCAGACCAAGAAAAACCACAAATGAACAGAATACTGCTATGGTTAATTACTTGAAAGCCAATCCTTTCTCGACGGCGACTCGAGTAGCAGCATTAGAAAATGTTCCATATCGTACTGCTTTACGGCGAATTCATGAAAACGGAATCGTTAATCGTGTCTCAGCCCATGAAATAAAACTCACCGAAGAACACAAGCGACAGAGAATTAATTACAGCCATTCGATGCTCAATGTTTTTAGAGAAGAAAATTTCCACAAAATTATTTTTACTGATGAAAAGACATTTATGAGTGACAAAAAACATCATGTTCGTGTTTGGCGACCAAAAGTTCAAAGATAGAATCAAGAATACGAATTTAAAGATAGTTTGAGTGGTTATATTTCGGCCGGGTTTTGGGGATGGATCAGCAATGCAGGACCGGGGGTAATTGTTGAAGTCGGTGGTCATTTAAATGAAGACCTTTACCTGGAAATTCTCGATGAAGTGGCTTTTACCTCCATTGAAGCACAATGCGGATCAATTGAAGATATTCATTTTATGAATGATCAATCAAGAGTTCATAGTGCAAGAAGAGTGACCGAATATTTGGAATCAAGACATGTTAAAGGTTAAACCTATACAAAAAAAACATCATGTAATATTATAATGAATTTCTTTTAATCTTAATTATTATGAAGTGTGTGTTTTTCTTTACTTTAATTCCATTTTCCAGATATATTCAATAATCTGTACAACTCGTTAGGCAATAGATTCAGATACATAATAGAGCATGATGGAAATATCTACCACTCAAACGAACGACATGACATTTGAAATTATAAAACAATTTGTTCTTTATTTTATTTATGTTTTTCAACTCATTTTTAAATAAACATACAAATACATAAAGTAGTTGTTTTCCATTTGGAATTCTATGGGTGAGATTGAGAGTAGAGTATGTTTTTTCTCCATTTAAATTTCTGAAAAAACGACAGAAAATAAGAGTGAGTTTCACTCTACTTGAAAATAGTTAAGCACGAATATGTATTTTGTATGTTTGGCGTACTTATAAAAACGAGTATTTTTCTTCGATTTGTAAATTAATTTTTTTTTTTAAAACAGGCACCCATAACCGATAACTAAAAATATTCGTTGTCGTGAGTCCGTTAAATACAACGAACAAATACATCCAATGGCTTTCCATTGTTTTCATATAACCTTTTAATCGAAAATCACTGAAAATCGAAAAAAAAATTAAATGTTGTAGTATTGTATCTCAATTAATCACAAAAAGTGTATAATGCTATTGCGCATAATTGTATTCAAATGTAAGAATGAAATAGAAACAGGAACGGCAAAAGATACGATTCGTCGTTTGCATTCCGTAATGGTGTATGTGCCATTTAGTGTATAAATGATAGAGATCACTTCCAACGTAACGTCGCACTACTTATGCCGTATCAATGGAAAATAACTCGAGATTTTGTCGCTTTCTTTTCATAAATCTACACGAACACGTTGTTCCTCACGAATACCATACTTTGCTCCATACAATGAGGCTCGAATCGAAGAAAAAAAAAGTATAAAAAATATAAGCAACACGAGAATCGAACCCAAGTTCTCCCAATTGCCATCAGGAGAATATGTCATTTATATGAGACTCATTAGCGCATCTTCAGAAACTTGAAGGAACTATTATTTACATGTAAATGTATAGACAATACACCTGAAAGTATATTTCACTTGCTACTCAATGTATGCTAATCAGCTATATATATACATCAATGTATGTTAATATTCGCTTGCAATTACCCCATGCATTAAAATCACACACGACAATCGACACAAAAGCCGTTTTTTCGATCGAACACTAAGCAAATGATTTGATTGATATGGAAAAATTGATTGTAACCAAAACACCAATGAAAAAACAAATACTGTTTTGTTTAATATTCCGAATTTCTTTACCGCATCGCACATTTTTTGTTGATGCATTCCAACAAACGTTGTGCAGATTTAGCAATTTCATGAAAATCACACACGATGATCGACGCAAAATCGGTTCTTTTGATTGAATGAAACACTGTTGTCTACGGTGGAGCAAATGATTTGATTGATATGGCAAAATTGATTGTTTGAAACAGAAACAACAAAATTAACTGTATGCACAATTGAAATAAAATAATATATTGCAACAATGACACGTTCAAACTGATCATTAAATCTAGATATTAAAAATTTGTTTACTGTCAATTTCAAAATATGGCGTTTGCAGTGAACAGATGCATGAAGTTGTCCGAACAATTTTATAAAATTTGAAAATTTAACGTAAAAATGAAAAAACCAAAAATGGATTAAATTTGTGTCTGTTAAAACTATTCCTACGGTAAGAATTGTTGAGATTACGGTCAATATTATACACTGAAATGGGTAAAAACGTTACATATACTATATTAACGTTGAACTAAAATAAAAATCGTTACTCATTTGTTCCTATGAACATGCCCAAATATTCTTAATTGCTTATATTGACTTCATTAGTGAACCGTACATGTACACCACTTAGTTTATGTGAAAAAAAGTTTGAAATAATATTCTAACATTTTCAATTCCAATGAAATATATTCTTGATTGAGATGAATTTTATATTTTAAAAATGTTAATCGTCAAAAAAGTATTTATTTATTTATTAAAAACTTGCCAGGTCGTAACATTTTGATGTTCATAACATTTTCGCAGATTTAAGTTCGTAAAATTGAAAATTGGGAGAAAATATCAAGTGTTTATAAAAATATAAAACCATCTGCAGATTTTTTATTCAAATCTTGCTACGCAAATTTCTATATAAGTTTTTAATCGATATAAAGGATGACTAAAACATTGGTATTAAAAATAGCAAATATAGTAACATTCAGTAACGCGATACATCCGTTTCAATGTATATGTCTAAAGTTATTTTGTGGCTAAAATTGACCGTAGACGAAACCATTTTTGCTGTTACAATAGAGAGAAATCCAGGTGTAGTCTATGTGCATGAGAAGGAAGAAAATTGGAAGAAAATAGCATAAATATTTTGAATGTATTAAGGAATAATAGCAAGGAGCATCTCACGTTACAAATGTGCAAACAGATTCTTCTCAAATGTGAAAAAATTGACAATATTATTATAAAAAATATTGTGTCAAATAATGTGAAGTTTATTAACTAAATGTTCGTGTTAGTATTTTTTTCATGTGTTTTCGAAATGAAATACCAACTCCATGTCAATTGTTCGTTTTAATAGTTTGTAAGCAATAGCTAAAGTAAAGTATTGTCAATTGTGCAAATGTGCTCAAATTTTGTCGAATGCAGTCGAAAATCAACAAATACTATAAAAGTGGCACACATTTGTCCAAATGTATAAGAAAAATTTCAAATTGTACTTTTGGATAAGTTTCAAGTTTGTGAAATGCCCCCAGATCAATAATTATCATTGCTAAGGGTTGAAATTAACCGTAGTATTACTCATTCCCACTATGAAATTAATTCAGTTTTCAACTTTAAATCGAAACTAACTTTTCATATTTAGACGATGCTCGATGTATGATTTAGTAAAGTAAGTAAGTATTATCACGGGGTGATGGTTTTTTGAGGTAGGCTTCACGGACATGCTGCTACATTTGCGTGAAATAAGTTGTCATACACTTTCTGATTTTGTCTCTGATATCTTCTTTGACACCCCAATGACACTGCTTCGGTGACATCTTAAAGTCTTAAACTATACTTAGGTATTACCTAATCATTGAATCCAAATGTAATAAATATAGTTGTATATAAAATCATGTACAGGGTAGTCAAGAATAACTGCTGTGTTTTTTCGCACCTAGGTAAAAAAAATTACAATAACTTTCCGATCACTCTTTTGTTTACCGTTATGTTTATACGAAATCCGAGGAGAAGTACCTATGTCTTGGCTCGTGATCACAATATCAGTCAATCTTCAATGCAATTAGTGTTGACAGAAGATTTGGGAATGAAACCCGAAAATACGGCTTAACAATTAAAAATAAGCAAGACAGAATGCAAAAATGCAAAGAGTTGTTACGCCTTCGTACTAGCTCGAACATTGTTTTTTCGGATGAAAAGTTGTTCGTTTTGCAACCAAGTCTTAATGCGCAAAATGATCGTGTGTACGCAGTGACAATTTCAGACATCCCTGAAGATAATTTGGTCGTTGAATAATTTCAGAATATAATATAAACACGACAGTTATTTTTGACTACACTGTAAGTAACGAACATTTCGATTATTGGCTGGTAAATAAGATTTGGTGGGAATACAAAAATGTTGGCAACGCAATAAATGAATCAGTTACATTATATTGGGAGTGTTAATTAATTCATTACTTAAAGTATTGTCCATCGCTAGCTATAACTTCACCAAGAACAAATCGGGTCCATTTTTCACTTCTTCAAAAACACGCAAGTGCTGGACAGCCTTGGACATCGAAACCTATTTTATTGGGAAGTAGTAATTTCTAGAGATTACAGCGGGTGCAGAAGAATGTTTTTATCTAAATGCTCCTCAAAATTTTTACCATGACGTTTGCAAGGAAATTGTGTATATAGCTCAGAAAACCGACTTTTTAACTTTTTTGTAAATTCTGGTTGAATTTTTGTCCGAACTGGGTTCATATTAATTGGTTATTATTAGAAAAGAGTAGTACGGATATTGTTGTGAGCTCTCTTCACTTTTTGGGGTCCATGTCATCCCGATCCTTGAAAATGTAGAAAAACCGGCACAGTTCGAGTTCGAAAATATTCCAATTTTGATGTTCGTGTTCGGTTCGAGTTGTTCGGGATTCAAACAATATTGTTCGAATTCGTTCGTGTTCGATTAAATCTCATTTTTTGATGAACAACATAAATGTATTCAAATCTGAATTCAAGCATATAATATATAAAATCGAATTTTTGGTGTTGTGGAGCGTTTTATTTTAAATTCATTTTGTGGCAATGGACAACGAACAAAATTCGAAAGTTCCAATTTTGGTGTTACTATTCGTTCGTGTTCGGTTCGAGTTGTCCGGGATTAAAAAAATATTGTTCGAGTTCGTTCGTGTTTGATTAAACCTCGATCGAACACGAATAATTCATGTTCGTGAACAGCTGCACCTCATATATTGAGAGCAACAATTTAAGAGAAAGTATGAAAAGTAAAAACTTAAAATCACGCGCAAAGTATTCATTCCAAACAAGAATGAATAAATTGGAAACTAATATCGTTTGTTCATGGGAAGAAAAAATTTCGTTTTAGCATACTCTCGAATGGTCAATCAGCGTCGATTGTATACTATTTATGTTGAAAAAACTGATCTGAAACCACTTTACAAAGTAGCCGTTTTTAAAAAGTTCAATAGCGGTGAAATCCATAGAATGGGAGGCTCCGATTAGGGAGAAAAAACGTGGAATTCCACAACGATACATGATGTTGAATCAGACAAAGAAGGAATTATTCATAATGAGCATTTAATGTTTATTGGTCATTTAAAAAAAAATGTTTATTGATCATTGTTTCATTTCTTTTTCTTTCTTAAATGAATTCTGCAATAAGCAACAAAAAATATCACTATTTAACCAAACAAAAGGTGCGAAACTACCAAACATATCTCAATATTGGCAAGTATGTGCAATCGAATTGAGTATGCGATAGCATAGCATTCATGTTTACTAGACATAATCAACGATTTTGTATCTTGAAGCCGCTCGTTTGAAATATTTCGGAAGATTCGACCGGCGTACGAAATGCATTCGATTGTGTTTGGATCGTCGTGTGTTTGGATCGTCGGCCACATCCAAATGCCATGCTGACATCGTTGAATGTGGACAAAATCAACAAGAAGGCAGATGAGATCAATCGATTTTTTGTACGACAAAGAAGTAGAAGATGGCGATGCACTACATCCAAATCAATCGAATGCAGATACATAAGATAATTAGCCCCGATTACATAAAACAATTTGGCACCATGACTTCGTCGCTACAAAAGGAATTCTCATCAAAGTATGTATTATACTGTGTTTGTGTTGTGTGTAGCAATGCATTGTTTTTTTTACAACAATCTTTGAATTGTTTAATTGTTTTTTTTCTCGTATTAAATTCTCTTGTGATTTTCAAGGGCACTTTAAATTGTTTAGTATCACGATCACGATAACATTGCAAAAACTATCGCGATCGAATGGGCAGTCGGCTATCAATAACCAACAAGCATCATACACCGCCGTTCATGACATTCGTATCTGTTCGAATTAATAGTAAATTGAATATGGCTTTAGGCTTGAAAACTAACTATTGTATGCATTGATGTTAATTTTGTTTTCATTCTTTTCATTCCATGTACAATTCGAACATAACACCTGAATTTTCGACGGAAAAATGGTTGTGTGTTCGGTCAAATGTATCATCATCACATTTAACGATGAAAACATGCACGGATCTGATATGTTTCGATTACTAAATGTTTGTTGGGGTATATCAAATTACTTTCTGCAGTTGGTAACATATGTTACAACATGTAATTTGTAAGGTATTTTTGAAACAATATTTGCCTAACAAATATTTTGCGGTACATAGTTACGGTTTCATATCCATGTTTTTAAATATGATTTGCATTTATTGAATAGTATCCTTGTATGTGTCCTATTCTATTCAACTTGGGTTTGAAATGATGAAGGTTCTTACTTTCTGTCCTTTGACAAAAAAATAAGTGCACTTAGAGGCTCACATTTTTAAGCGTAACCATATGCTTAAAAATGATTTTGTAATATTCCGAGTTTATAATTTTATTATAGTTAAAAGAAGAAGAACCAGACATATATGTATACTAGGGTGTCCAAAAATATTAAACCTGAAGAATCAAAGAAGTAAATAGAGAATAATATCGCTAAAATAATATTTTGGTGAAAAAAATATGATATGAAATGGCTTTGTTAGCTTCTACGCCGAGAAAATAACTTTTGTGACAAAATACCCAACCTCAAACTTTAGGAATTGAATTCAATTGACGTTATGAAACGATATGAAAATGAAAATAATATAGAAAACATTTAAAATAGATTTTATTGTTCAACGGAAAAAAAACATTGAATAAAACACGTGTGTTTTTTATTTATTTAGAAACTGTTAAATTCTGAATAGTATTCACAAATCTTTGCAATTGATATTCACACTTCCCGAAACAAAAAATGAATTTTATTATTACTCTTCGTATATATAGAAACGAACCATTAGAATGGTTCACATTGTATTGTTTATGAATGTTGACACATGAAGCACATTTCAAAACGTCAAATACAAACTTCGTTGTTTTAACTGATTTTTGTATTTACAGTAGATTTTCTCTTGCTTTAGGAATCTCATTTGATTTGATTTTATTTTATTTTATCGAAATATGAATAATGTGTATCATATTTGAATTTGTGCATGGAGAAATT
>JAQOWM010000011.1:1397500-1405000 GCA_029041755.1 Resseliella maxima | reverse complement strand
TTCTGTTTAGTTTTTGCTTTCGGTTGTTTGGTAACGCGAACGATATCACAAAATCGCTTTTATTCCGCCGCAAGAAACATCTTTCGGTATCTCACTCTTCTCATCTTTCCTGTCTCATTTTCTCTTGCCATATATATATATATATAACATATTTATATTGAATACGCTGAATTTGGGCCATCCACATTGTTGTTCACATTGTTCATTCGTTCTTTGCACGCACGATAAATACAAAAATTCGCTTCTTTAATTGTGTCGTTTATATTTACTGGTTGGTTTTCGCTTTTTCGGTGTTTTATCATAATTTAATATATTTGTCTTGTCAGTTGGTTTGCTTCCGAGCTCGCACACATTGCTTCTAATTGCTTCTTAAGTCATTGCCAGTTGTTCTTTTTTTTTTTTTTTTTTTTTTTTTGTGGCCAATTTATCAGAAACCAGCATCATCAAGTAAATATAAAAATACCATTTTCAACATTTAATGTTTCAATTTGTTGCACGAATTGTGAGCGCGGAATTGTTGTTTTGGTTTTCATGTGCCATTGGAAAATGTCGTTTTAATTTAATAAAACATGTCACAAGATAAAAATGGACTAAAATGATCACACTTTTCCTCCTAAAATAATATTCGATTTCTTCGTTTTGTTAAAGTCATAAAAAAAAAAAAAATAGAAGTAACGTGCTCACCGAAAACTGTTAGAAGTTTTATGAACAGAACCCTTTTATTCTCTCTCTCTCCTTCTCTCTATCTCTCTCTCCTTCTCTCTCTCGTTCTCTCTCTCTCTCTCTCCCTCTCCTTCTCTCTCCTTCTCCCTCTCTCTCTCTCTCGATTCGTTTATTTTTATTCGTTCAAATTCTCTCTTTTTTTTTTTATTAGCAAAACGTTTACGAAACAATGCCGGTTCATGAACTGGTGTGACAACTTTAAGGAACTGATGAAATTCGATGGAATCAAAATTCATTGTTCAAATGTTCGTTTTTATTTTCATTGTACCGAGGAAATAACGCGTCTACCAAATGGTTGAGAAAGCGTCTACGAAAAAAAAAAATAAACGAATTGAAAAAAGTGGAGTATTTTTTTTCGTGTGTACGCACAAAAATTCCATTCCACATGTGATGAGTGATGAAAAACACGAATCCTTGTCGCATTGGCCTTGTTTCCGATGGTAAATTTCGCACGATTCATCCGATTAAAATAGTCTCACTGCGGTAATTTTCAACATTTACACCAACATTGCTATATGTTTGGTTTGGTATGCACATATTAACCAGTCGACAACGAAAACGATGCACATTTTTGGTCGTTGAGCATGAATTTTAATTTCATTTCTGCAACGCTGTTGACTTAAGGAGGTTTTTGTTACAGATTTTCTTTTTTTTTATCGATTTTTTGCTTGTTCTCAGTCGTCATCGTCGTCAATAAGGAGACGCTATTCATCACAATCAACGTTTTTTTCCCTTTCTTTCTCTATCTGGTGATGTCGCTTTTTGCTAAACCATGGCCATGGAAAAAATGGCAATGTTATGCATTTTTTACGCTAGCTTTTTTGTACGTCTTGCTTTTTTTTATCACTTATCCAATTTAAAGAATTCACGGCACCGACACAGACGAACTGCAAAAAAAAAAAAAGAAATCTGTACAAAGAAGCATAATGCGAGCACAGTGTCTCAAGTTGAAACACGTCTGTCTTAAATCCATTCAATGATCACACATCACACTATATTCGATGAAATTCAGTCGAAATCAACTCGATAATAATAATTTAATGGAAATATTTTTTTCGTTTTCCGTTCATTTTGATCAGAGAAGCTTAAATCTTGTCACGGCTTCACAATAACATACGCAATAAATTATCGAAAACAACAAAAACCATTGATTTGTGGACAGAATTCCATTGTATGAAGTTTTTTTTTCTTTTTGTTATTGTTTTTGCTCGTTTGAAATTCATACTTAATTCAAATGATGCCGTTTTTAATCAAATTCCCCACTTGCATAAAAACAAACATTCCGTTTTTATCTCTTTCAAAGGGAACATTAATACATTTCGTCGTGAATCTTTGCCAAATCCTTAAAATAATGAGCAAGAATTTCGAAATTCTGCTGTATCATTCAATATTATTGATTTTATTAAATAAAATTGGAATTCGACACAAAAACACAGTTATTTTGATTTGATCATGGATCATTTCGTTTTCATTACCCGATCACAATCGAATTCGGTCAAATGTAGGTTCAACTCGTTTAATTATTTATGTGATTTAAAGCGAATATTATTGTTTTCGTTTACAGTATTTTGGCGAATTGAATGTTCATTATTCTGTTAAATATTGGTGATTTACCCGTTATCGAAATGTTATAGCAATGATGAAACGAAAAATTGGGTTTCTGTTCTCAATTTTCAATTTTTTCATTTCTTAACAGTTTTTGCAATTCGTTGGCTATTGTTTTATTAATGGGATTTTTGGAACTCCTGCTGTCTGAATTTTATTGTGATTGTTTTCCTTCTCTTTTTCTCTCTCTCACTCTCTCTCTCTCTCTCTCTCTCTCTCTCTCTCTCTCTCTCTCTCTCTCTCTCTCTCTCTCTCTCTCTCTCTCTTTCTCTCTATCTCTTTCTATTTCTCTGAAAAAGTGAACTTTTACAATCATGTCATCGATTCGAGGCATTCATTAATGTTGGCCACCAAAGCCAAAGTGACTTCGAACAACAACGTCTGAAAGAGCGGGAGAGAGAGAGAGAAAAAAAAGTAGTCAAATCAACTCCATTTACCGTACGCAACGGTGTACATTTAAAGTATGTGTGGTGCAAGCTGTTCACGTTTAACTCAGTAATTTTATTTATTAGTTTACACAATAATTCGCCATTGAAATATATGTGCATAATATTACCGGCGCATCCAAATGGACAGCGGTGAGGTGATGGACATTTTCTGAATTATTTTTCAGAGTGTCGTTTTTTGTTGTTGTTGTTGTTGTTGTTGTTGTAAGCGATGCTTGTGTGATCGTACTTTTCCTTGGTCCCGTGCTCTTCATCGATTGTCGCTATAATGTCTTTTATCTTATCGATTATTATCATATTGTCGAACGGAGCAAGTTTCAATTCAAAACAATTGCCTGTTGAATTGTTTAACAACACAACCGTGTTTACAACACAAATCATAAAAATCCAATGAACGGCGAATGTATTAACCGCATTTTGTCACATGTGTCAATGGTTCGATGAGCTGAATATGTGCGCATCACCAAGTGAAAAGTCTTTCTGTTACAGAAAAGTTGTGCGCGCGCGCACGTACGCAAGCAAGCGAGTGAATGGCGTGCGCGAGAAATATCATGTGAATTAAATTGTAGTACATTATACAGTGTTATTTGAAGTCAAGTAAATGAATTTTAATGCAAATACCACACACATGCAACACATACCGACTCGTCAACACAATTGACATACATCAATAAAAATCCAGTAAAAACTCTGGCAACTAGCGCATAACAATGCGAATATATCTGCTTGTTGTCTGTTACCATAACCGTTTTTAATTGGGTTATTCAATTGAAATCTCGCATAAACATACTTTGTGCTGCTTTTTCATCGTTCAACGCAGGCATAAAAACTCTTTGAGCCGGATAAAGTGTTTTCCGGTGATAATTTCAATCGAAAGAGAAAAAAAAAATGCACACACGTAAAAGACACTAAGACGACGAACCCTAATCTTAATTTTTTCTTTTCTATTCTCAAAATGCCTTAGCGGATCATTTAAAATAAATATTAATAAAACGAATTGAAAAAAAATGGAGAAAAAAAATGGGAATAAAATGCGTAAACCGAAGCCACCAGCAGCTAATGTAAGAAAATACCATCAAAACGCAGTCATCAGAACGTTGCAATCGTTTGATTCGTTCACACGCTACATTTATTTGTCATTCATAAGCCAATGACGATACGCATTCATTGAACATTTTTCCGTCATTGTTTCACCGCCTCGACAAACATTCTCACCACATTCAATGCACATCAGCCATTGCATTTGCGTTGACTCTAACATAATATTTGTCTTTTAGATAAAAGGCATTAAATTATCCCAAACTGTTTGTCTTCTCATTCTCTATCTTTCTCTCTCCCACTCTACCTTGCCAGCGCATTAGAATCCGAATGCATATTTCATGTGCGTTTAATGAGCAAACTTTAACTTGAATTCGAGAGATATTTTTCTAATTTATTTATTTTATTAATTATTATTGTTTTGCTGGGATTTTTTTTTTTTTTTTTTTTATTTTACTCTTTTGTTTTTTCTCGTCTATATTTGATATTTGATTGCAATTAAGTAATTAATGTTTAGGTAAATTCAATATTTACGTAATTTATTTACGCTTTTAAAAATGTTGTCAGAAACAAACGGAACAGAAGAGAACCAAAACAAAAAAAAAAAAAAAAAAAAAAACAATTCGATGAACAAAAAAGTCACGATCGCCATCGTATCAAATGAAAGCGTGTGAGAACGTTTAAAACGGTCGACAAACAAATGTTCAGACAGTGATCAAAGCAATTCAAAAGTTTTGCCGAAATTGAGGAGGCAGAGCAAGTGGGAGAGTGACTGGGAAAAGCGAAAAATTGACAATGAAAGAGAGAGAAAGAGAGTGTGTGTGTGTGTGTTCTAAAATCGAAAAGAAAAAAAAATCCAAAAAGTGATTCATTGATCGGTTGGCTGTTCCTACCGACAAAGCTGAATACAACGGATTCGATTACCTATCAAATGCATCTTCAGCGCCGCTTGAAGTAACAAAAAAAAAAAAGTCGGTGATTTTTGGTATTTGTTATTTTTTGGTTCCGTTTCTGATTGCGCGGCCAATTTCACACAATTGTAAGATTTAAATGGTTTTTGTTTACCAATTTCACATTCGAAACCGTTCGAGTTAGTCGGTTCATGGTTCAAATCAGACCAGATGTTGAAAGAAAAAACACCTGAACCCCTAAAATCCAAATAAAACAGACAACAAATCAAAGACCAAACATGAGCAAGCCTGTTAAGATTGTGGATGGAAAAACGAAGAGGTTAATTCGAACAATAAATATTGACACATTTGAATTGTTTGAACATGGTATGCCACATTAAAATTCAAACTTTAAAGTGAATGGTAAAGAAAACGGCAAACAGAAATCAAAACATCACACAGCAAAAGAGAAAAAAAAAAAACTCAAGCGATACACATGTTTATGAAAAATGTGAACAAAATTCAACTCAATCAAAAATGCTTATTCAAATAAATGGTCAGACGTAATTTAACTTTTCGGTTGTGTGATGAACAACAAAACTGAAATGCACCACTTGAATGTGTACACAAAGAAAGATATATCGATGGCAGACTTTTTACCATTTCCTGGTGCACTGTACAAACGTGCGCTAGTTGATATGCACGACACTCACACACGCACACACGCACATACACTCACACACACACACACACACGCACACACACACGCACACACTCACACATTAATATTTCACTTGAAATGCTGCTCTTGGCGTTTGGTGATATTTTTACAGATGACTTACTCTTAAGTGGCAAAATGTTCTTGTTGCCTTTTTTTTTTCTTCTTCGGTTTAATGCTCATCTTTTATGTTATTTAAGGGGAATAAATAAACATCAGGCATTTCGGTACTTTGCGCCATTTAATGTATCATTTTCGATAAAAACCATAAAAAGAAAACACCAATATTCTGTGAAAATACAAGAAATAAATGTAGATAAACATTTATTGTGGTTGTTTTGATGAGAGATTTTCTTAAAATGTGTATTTATCTTTGGTTCAGGTATTGTCAATGTATTTGTTTTTAAATCACACCGAAACAATTTAATAAGCTGGTGTTTTTAAGCAAATACACAAAATAAAAAATCATTCAAGATTTCTATTTTATTCTTTGAATTTTATGTGATACATCAAATTTCAAATGATTTCAATAGGTTGGACAGTCTTTTCAACATTTTCTTACAAACATTTTTTTTTTTTCTTCGTTTTTTTTTGTTCCTCAACAGGGGCATTGCAAAAGTTGGCGAACCAAACAATATATCACCATTAACATCGAGCATCGTTTATATGGATCCAGCCGTTCATACAACATTGCGGCGTAAACAACGACGACTTGTACGTGAGAATCCTGGTGTGTTGGCGGCACTTGTCAAAGGCGCCAATTTAGCTATATCTGAATGTCAGCACCAATTTCGTAATCGAAGATGGAATTGTTCGACAAAAAATTTCCTACGCGGCAAAAATCTGTTCGGCAAAATCGTTGATCGAGGTATGTTATTTGGTGTTGTTTTTTTTTCTTTTTTTTTTTCTCTTTTTCAGTCAATTTTGGATAAAAACTATTATTCACCAAGTCGAACTTAAATTCAAGTTCAGATTTAGATTTAAATTTTGATTTAATATTTTCTTGAGTTCATCAGTGTTAATATCTAAATCATAAGGAATAAAATAGATTTGTTTCATTCATTTTATAGTAAATTCATTCTATTTCCATTGAACATAAGCATCACTGTCCTTGATTCAATGAATTAAGTCATTGTCTGTTCTATTAAATCACCGACTTGCTATAAATCTCATCAAAATGAAACGCTTTGCATTGGAATCATTTCACACATTCGACTACATCAAATGATATTAATTATGTGCAATTAATAAAATGTGTCAAATTCGATGCGTTTCATTTCGGTTAACAATAGACAGTTGAGTTGTGAATGCATACAAAAAAAAAAAAAGCTAATGGCGATGAATGTTGTATGTATGAGGATTTTGATGTTTTCAGGCCGAAAATAAAGTAAAAAAGAAACCAACGTAATGATTATGTGTTCGCCTTTACATGGATTCATATAAATCATCTCCACGTAAGGAAAAAAAAAAACAAATAATTGCACACAAACACGATACAACGCGTTATTCCATGACGCAACACATTTTACTAGTTACGAAAAAAAAAGCACACACACTCGTGTGCGCGCGCGCGCACATAGTCATCGTTATGATTCCATCTGGTTCAGTGCTTTTGTGAAATGAAAAGTCAATGAAGAAAAAACAAACTCACACACAACAGAATCAAATACGAGCGGGAGATGAATGATTTATATAAAGCCGAAAGTGAATGCTGTGATCGATGCAGAAAATGCTTTTTGAAATGAATTTTTATGGCAATTAACTCATTTGAAATGGTCTGGCAATAGTTAATGCAAATACACAAAAAGAGAGACAGAGATAGAGCATAGAGGGAGATGCTATTAAATCAATTGCACAAAATCAAAGAATTGCAACGTCAATTTACATACGATGTAATTACTATTTTCGGTTGCAAGCATTGCATCGTTGTAATGAGTGCATTTTTATTATAATTTTTTTTTTTCTCTCGAAAAATGCTATTGACAGATGAATAGGGCGCAATTCCATATAGAGTACATTATCCACAATTCAATGAGTTTTTTTTTTTTTTTGGTTTTCAAGTCGCATCGCTGTAACCAAT
>JAQOWM010000011.1:1380000-1392500 GCA_029041755.1 Resseliella maxima | reverse complement strand
ATATCCGTAACATGTGACCATCCCGTTTCAATTACACATATGGGGGCAAGCGCAAGCGCAAGCACAAGCATGTTTCTCAAGTAAAAAACTAAAAGCCAATAACTTTGAAATTTAAACATTTCTGCGCTTAAATTGAAACCAAACCATACGAGAAAATACGAAAAAAAATAAAAAAAAAAAATGAAAGAACACGAAAGAGAAAGATTGTGTGAGTGAGTGAAAGAGTGTGGCTGCGCTTTGCTCTCAACATGATTTCAATAAATCGATTGAAATGTTTTAGCACAACGACGTAAATATACATTTTATCGGTTGTTTGGTGCAACAATTCACATCGACACATGTACTCGCAAATCTCCTGCGAGACCATTGAAACGCGCCATGCAAAACGACATCCAACCGGCGAAACAACAAGCAAATGATTGTTATTAATAGTATTTAATGTGGAAAGACAATTCACATTTTGCCAGCAAGCAGCACAAAAAAAAAACCATCCGAAACTGAAACGAAAGAGGAAAAAAAAAGCTGCAAAATCCTATTTGTGCGTTTCGAATGCCATTGCCATTACATTTCGTTTCGGTATGTAATCCAATTCTCGTGTGCAAAGTGAGATGCTGTCCAATATTTTTTTTTTTTTTTTTTACTTTTTTTTGCGTATGCGCCAAAATATGAAAAAATTACATTGAAAAACACACTTCATCGCTTTGCACCATTCCATATTTCGTGAGCATTTTCGATCTCTCACTCTCTTCATTTTTGTCTTAATTTCAATTTCTGAACGAGCGTAAAAAATGGAATTTCATTTCGAACATTTATATCATACAAATGCGATGTTTTTATTATTAATGTTCTCTTAATATTGCAAACATACATTGAATGTTGTATCGTGTAAACTTTCAAGTCAGTGTAGTTATATGCCTGTGTGTGTGTTCGATTCACATGCAAATTGTGCATATTAAATCGTTCTTACTGCACTTAAATGATAATAATGTGTACAATAATAACAATAATATTCGAACACACATTATCTTATAATCTGTGTGGTGAATATCCTGCTGTGTTCGACAACAATAACTGTCGACACACAGGTTCTCTCTTTCTTCTTCTTCTTCTTCTCCTCCTCCTCCTCCTCTTCCTATCTTTTTCCTTTTCTCTCTCTTTCTTTTTCTCTCTCTCTCTCTCACTCTCTTTATCTTCTGTGTAAGTTGCTTCTCTATGTGCAAACATGCGAGAATAACGAACGAAACGTACACACAAGATAAACAACAACAACAACAACAACAACAAAAACATTATTGAATCTGCGTGCATTTAGCACAACTTCATCTCAAATGCATTTCGTTCAATGTAACTTTTTGTTCAAAATCAGCGATATTTTTATTGAATTTAGTTTCTGTTTGTCGATTCTATTAAAATGCGAACATTGGCGCTGAATATATGAACATAATTGATACGTTGATGGCGCATATGAATCTCTTTTTTATGTGAAATGTATATAGTTATCGAAAAATTATTGACACTTATCGAGTTCTACACACATTCCTCAGCTGTTGACATTTGAATTTTAAACACAAAAGAAATGATTTGAAATCAAAAAAATACAATCGAAATAGTAAAACATAATCATTTCACCAGATGTCCAACGAAAATTTGCCTGTGGATTTCTCGACGAAATGTATTGATTCGTGTCGATGTCGTGCTTTGCGTTCAAAATTGAATTCGTTGAAATTTTTCCCGACCAAATTTTTACAATCATACACATGATCTCTACTCTCTCTTTCTCTCTCTCTTTCTCGCTCTTTCTCTCTCTCTTTCTCTCTCTTTCTCTCTCTTTCTCTCTCTTTCTCTCTCTTTCTCTCTCTTTCTCGCTCTTTCTCTCTCTTTTTCTCTCTTTCTCTCTCTCTCCCTCTCCCTCTCATTCTCTCCACTGGAATAATGCAAAACAAAAGTTTTTACAATAGATGCTAAGAACAACCGAGAGAAGAAAAATAAAAAACGAAAAGAGAGGTAACTAAAAGAATGAACAAAACGAAAAGACCATCCACCGACTGTGCAAGCATAATCACAACGCATAGAAAATTGTTGAAATTTATAACTTTATTATGACCAATTTGGAAATGGTGTTGATTTTTTTCTTCAATTTTCTTTGGATTTCGGAAAACTGAATGGATGATTTTTTTTCATAAGTTTTTGTCATGTCAACTTTTCTTTCCATGCAAAAGATGAGAAAAAAAAAACAAACTACGATTCACACATACTGGGTTCCAATGAGCCCAAACGAGATAAGCTTGTGTGTGTGTGTGTGTTGGAAAATCGAACTATTTTTTGAGTGTGTTAATTTATGAATTTATTACCGTTGAGCCATAAAAACTAAGTACACAATTGAAATGGAGTTAAGTTGAGAAAAAGAACTTTCCTTTACAGAAGAATACAACAGTGTGCAAAAACTGAATAAAAGAATTCTTTGATGATTCATTGAAAATTGGTTGACTAGTATGTGGGCTGGTTTTCTTGTCTATTTGTTACTGATACATTTCAATTGACCAAATGAACAATGTCACTGTGGCGCTATTGTTTTTTTTTTTTTACATAATAAGTGTAACATGATTTATTGTACAATGCACATGGATGGGCGTATTGTTTCTAATTGATTGAAAAATAAAAGTATGCTGAACCAAGACGGTAGTCATGCGGTTATCATTATTTGTCGTTGTAGCAAAAGTAAATATTTCCATCTGTTGAAATGTTTCAAATAATTTCACATAATTTTTTTCGGAAAAATTTTGTATCCATTGTTTTGCGTATTGCATATAGAAAAGAGTGCTCATTGTTTTCATGACCAATGTAGAGATTTATCAAGAAGTTGGAGAAATTCCGATGATCACAATTGTTGTTAGTGTGCATGATTGTGTGTGTCACAAGTGATTTTCTCATTAAATCACTAAGAGCTATAATCGAAAATTGAAGAAGAAAAAAGAAAAAAAAAAAAAAATTAATCTGTGTCGAGTTGTTGTAATTTTCAATTCATTTGTGACGATTGGAAAAATACCACCAAAGTTGGTTACTTCTCACAATATTAAAAACCGTTCAAATGGATACAAGAGCCATGGCCACACAACAGTGTCTACTTCCCATTTGCACAATGCATGGCATTCATTTTTCATTGTGCCAACGGAATAAAAAATAGATGAACAACACCACACAACAACGAAATTCAATTTGTAAATGAGAGAGATTCAATTCAATTAGCACATTTTCGACGCACACAAATGCTCAATGATTGTGCATTTTTTGCTCAGTCTGTACATTCAACCTGTACGGCTTAGTGCATTTAATTAGTTGCAGTTATCTCTCTGTAGCTGTTGAGCTGCCATTGTTGCTTTATTTTCTCCATTCACTTTGAGACATACTCTCTTAGCCTCTTAGTAGAGAGAAAAGGAGATAAAGAGAGAGAGAGAGAGAGAGAGACCAAGAAACAGCAAGTATAAGAAAAAAAAAAAGAAAGAATGTTCCAATCCATTTGTTTTGGTCGAATGTATCCGTTCGATGATCGTAGCTGAATGCCAGTCAATTGTATTTGTTAAAGAGATCTTTTTTTTTCTTCTTCTTTCGTTTTCTCTCTTTATATATCATGACTATCAACTGTCTAACTGAATTGTTTGTTACATTGAAAATAATTTGAATAGTTTGAACAAACGAAATGAAATGAAACAATGTGGATAAAAATCGCTTTTGTGTTTGAACGATAGCGATTTAGTGGTTTTATGGATGGTCGTTTAATGATGATCATGTCATCGTCGATGACTCGTCATATTTGAATGTGGCTGGCACATCAATTTATTACCAAGAATAAAGAAGGTATCCAGTTCACATACGGTCATATGATGATTTGTTGTTATCTGTTGTACGACAGTCTATTCGTTGCCTTGCACACAAAAAGAAATTAAATCATATCGACGACGATGACGACAAATCACAGCAATCTCAGTGAAAAATGAGTTCATTTTATCGTAGCCAAGCTATTTAATCAAATCACAATAAAAATTACTCAAAGAATACTCTGGAATGAATACCCAAATACATACACACACGCACACACACACACACACACACACACACAAGAAAAAAAAATGGAATTTTGTGTAATTATTGTGTTGTGTTCAAGGTCCTTTCTGAATCACCGATTCACACGCAAACTCATCATTTTGGACCCGCTGAAAAAGAAAAAATACCAAACGAAAGCGAAAACTAAAAGAAAAAAAAAAGTCTGCGTCGTTTGTCTTTGTAAAATGATTGCAATATCAAAAACAATTCCCGAATAATTTAATTTCAAGTGAGAACGTGTTTGAACTTCAAAAATTTTTCGCATTAACGCCGACACTCAATGCGGTTAACATGTTGGAACACAAGAACACAATCGAAACAAAAAGTGAAACAAATATTTACTCGATTCTTGTTGATCGATGCATTTTTCTACCATTGTTTTTCTCTTCAATTTGGTCACATTTCACGCGCTCATTAATAAATTCGTCATTTTACTTGACCGACAGGAAAAAAAAGGCAAAAAATTTCACGAAAACAATCGCACTCGAAAATATGCCTAATTGTTTGAAAATTTGCAGTTAAAAACTATCTTGCCCTTTTCCTTACTTCCTCTCGCTTGAATGAATGAATTCAGATGCTTTTTTTTTTTATTGTGATCGCCTCAAAACCAAAAAAAAAAAACAACAAAATGAGAAAAACGATGCACATTTCTGCACATATCAACATTAATTTGTTCTCGTTATTTGGATGCTCCATTGTATTTAAATAAATGTTGGAAGAGAAATGAGTATGTTAGAGAAAATGAATCACGTACATGCACATTTTGCAATCTCTTTCATTTCATTAACATTCTCAAGTTGAGAATCTCAACTGACGAATACTGAGTGCTTTGTTCTATGTTCTCAGGTTAAAGTAATAACACACATCGTTCACTTTGCATCTAGATATCATTGTGTACGTTCAATTATGCCGAAATTGCTCAAATGACAAATTTTTTTTTTTTTTTTTCGTTGCGTGGCTCATTTCATTCAATTCAAAAGGCTTCTTCATTCATCGTCCCAAAGTGACCAAAACCATTTAAGTTGACTTGAAATTGGTGATGAAGAGTGAAAGAGGGTGGTACAGAAATACTGATTTCATCACGAAGTACACTTATAATATCAAAACGAATTTTGATGCTTCGTGACTGAATTCTTTCGAAATTCAACGAAATTCATTCAAAGTTGCAAAAGGTTATTCATGAAAAATTATGAATAAACCCACGAAAATTCATTCATTTTGGTATAAAAACTGAATTTAACAAACAAACAAAAAATTCATTCATTTGAACAGTGATGCTAAATATGGTTTAATTATTATGTTGAAAAACTATTTTAAAAAAGACACAACATCGAAATCCAAAATCCAAACAACAAAAAAAAAACTGCTTAATATAAAACATCAAAATGTTAACAAATGATAAAAAATTAATCAAAATTACGTTGGTAATTTTTCAGGTTGTCGTGAAACGGCATTTATTTATGCTATAACAAGTGCGGCTGTTACGCATTCAATTGCCCGTGCCTGTAGCGAAGGTTCAATTGAATCATGTACATGCGATTATAGTCATCAATCGAGATCACCGCAAATGAATAATATGGGAACACCAGTTGTTGGTGTTCGTGATTGGGAATGGGGTGGCTGCTCTGATAATATTGGTTTTGGATTTAAATTTTCACGCGAATTTGTTGACACCGGCGAACGTGGTCGCACACTTCGCGAAAAAATGAATATTCACAATAATGAAGCTGGACGAGTTGTAAGTAGAAATATCATTTTAATTTTTTTTTTTTTCTTTAAATACAATATTGTTACTGTCGCGTAAAAAATAAAAAACTCAGCTCGTTTTTGATGATTTGCAACCGAAAAGAGCAGAAAAAAAAAAAATCATTGTTGGCTAATTTGTTCGTTGGTGTGTACACATTTTCACTAAAAATTAATTACATTCATTTATGTTCATAATAATCGAGTATAAACGAGTGTCGTTGTTGTTGCCGTCGTTTTTTATTGTTGCTGTATTTATTCTGTACATTTGTACATGCATCGATGGTAATTAAAGTAAAGTCGAACAATTTACAACAAAACGCCTCAATCTAAAATCGTGTTCTGCACTCATCGTTCATGCAATGGACATGGGAGAAAATTATCGATTTCGCCGCTATGATTATTCATTTTGCGATCATGTTATTGCTCATGAATCGCGTTCAATTCAATGGAAATGAATGGAGTATGGAGTTTTTTTTTTAGCGACAGAGGGAGACTTAAAGAGAAAATGAGAGCGATAAAGAAAAGAGACAACACATGAGCGGGCAAGAGATAAAAATACAAAAAAAAAAAAAAAAAAAATTATGTCGTAAAAATGGCTAACAACAAAATCAGAATAATTAATGTGACTAGATTTTTAATGCAATCCGCGATCAATTCACGATTATGTTTTATCGATATTCCTTAATTGACTTTATGGACTTGGTTCAGTTGTTATGCATTTTTTATGATTTGATAATAACATAGTTTCTCTCTTCCTCTCCCCCCCCCCCCACTCTCTCTCTCTCTCTCTTGCACTCTCTTTCATCTCTCATTCACTCATCATCACGCACATACTTGCACAAAAACGAGTGTGTAAGTGTTTTGAATTAGTAACTATTTTCATAGTCGATTTGGATTTTTTTTGTTCCACTGTTAGTTTTTTTTTTCGCTTTTATCTATTTAGCTAGAGGTGGAATTGATTTTGAGTAGTTGATTTTTCTCTGTGTGTTTTTGTTTTTTTTTTTTTCGTTGTTGTTTGCAGTTGCCGTGTGTGTAAAACCACCCAAGTCGTTTAAATCAGCACATTTATTCATTTAATTTGCGCGTGGTGATTCACAATTTTTTTTTTTTTTATTCGCTTCATCTGCTCATTTGCCGAAGAATTTTTTTTTTCTTCATTCTTGTCACGGAATTTTTCTGTTCATTTAAATTTTACTTAAGCCGTACACACGATTAAATTGTTGCGTTGACAGCTGCTAAAATAAACCCATAAAAATGGTAAAATTAAGAGTTTTTGCCGAGGATTAAATTTGCAATTGGTCAAACGATGAGAAATTAATACTGGAATTTCTATCAAGCACACAATCATGATTCTTCTATTGGTTTTCGATATTTTGAATATTTCGAATTTTAATCAATGATTTCCAACAAATAAAAAAAATTTCTCATTGATTCAATGTGTGTATGTCAAAATTTATCAATTCGAAAATCCAGTCGAAAATTACTTATCACATTTTGAAAAAAAAAAAAAAAAAAAATGAAAATTAACCGAAAAATTCAATTTGGTGTGCACATCAATTGGATTTCAATGTGTGACAGATTTTCTCTGTCTATTCTTTCTTCTTTCACATACATACATACACATGCATATTTGAGATAATTCGGCTCAGAAACTACTTAATTTTTTATGACTGCTTTCTTTTCTTTCATCTCTTTACCCTTCGTGATAATAGCCAAAGAAGAGCTAAAAACAAAGCAAAGCAAAGTAAACCAAATGAAATTATGTTGTCTGTTGATTGCATGGGGGCCGTCATGAGATTGAAAGCGAGAAAGACGATGAAAAAGAAAAAGAAAAAATAAAAAATAAAACTAAGTAAGTAAGTAAGAAACGAACGGTACGTGCAGATGAAGTAGCTGAAACAGCATTAAATACCTATAAAGATACGAAATATTGATTACGAATCCAGTTTTTCATCGTTTGTTCTCTTTCATTTTTGACTGTTTTTACTAAAATCCGATGTCCGTGTATAATGAACGGCTCGACAGAACGATCATCGAAGCAAAATTGTATTGAAGCGAAAAAGGGCGACACATACAAACGCACACATACGTACGTACGCACTCACACATAAATGTGATGATGATGATGATTTTCTCTACACTTTGATAGAGTGTAGAACTAGAATTGAGTAGAAATTCATATGAGTTTTTAATGCGTGATAATAATTTAATTTCATTTTAATGGAATGATCATTCAGGCACAATTCTTTATTGTGCGACGTGTGCGCTAGTTTGGAATGCATCCATGGCTATTAGTTAATTTCATCCGCTGTGATAAAACCAACAAAAAAAAAGAAAATATGAATAAATATTTATATTATATCATTGATTGCCACAGCTGGATTGAGAAAAACTAATCGCGCGATTTAGATATTCGAGCCAAATTGAGAGAGAGAGAGAGAGAGAGAGAGAGAGAGAGAGAGAGAGAGAGAGAGAGAGAGAGAAGAGAGAGGAAGAAGAAAGAGAAGAAGATCAATGATCGGAATTTGATCGTATGCATCGATTCTAATACGAATAAATTTATGATTACATTTTGGCATATCTGCAACATACACATATTCACATTGATACGCCATGCGAAATGACAGCAACAACTGCGATTGGCACGATAAACAAAAACATATGATTGCGCGCGTTGCAAACATTCATTTACATATTGCATAAATTATTGTTTTTTTTTTTTTCTTTTTAAACCCCCCTGCTGATGTATTTGTGGACGCAAACGAGCAAACGTACACACTACCACCTCATCTGTTCATGCAGCAGCTCGTACTGTGCAAACATTCAATACATTTAATATTTGTAAATTGTAACGTTATTGTGATGCGATCTGTGCTGAAAGGCGATGTTTGTATTTTGATTTCTTTAAATCTGACTATTTTCCTTGATCTCTTTGAATGGCTTTGAATTGGATGAATGTGTGTGTGTGTGTTGATCCAATGAATGAAATGTATGCGTAAAACTCGCACATACACATATAGTAACCGTGATTCAAAGACACGATCATCCTATAAAAAAGAACATCAACAACATCAACTAAGGGAAAAATAACATTGCATTGCTTTATATATGAAGCAATGAAAACCAAGATGAATGGTTTAAATGATAATGAATTATAGCCTAATAAACTCATATTATGCGCTTGATCAATTTATATTTTCAACTCAAAAGAATCACATTGAATGCAATGCGATTACTTGTGTACGTACGATAAAAACCGCAAATCATCTAAATAATATCGAATGGCCTCTGAGAATGTATTTTGATGTGAGTGTGTGTGTGTGTGTGTGTGATTGGGAAAGAAAGAAATTGTCTATGTGCGGCGCTGCGAGTACCTTAGCCTAGAATGTAATGCAAGAACCTTTTATAATGAACTCATCATCATTCTGTTTTGTCGTTATCTCTCATATTATGATTATGTATAAATACATATTTTTTTTTCTTCTCATCTCTTCGTTCATTTGTTGTGAACATGAAAATAATGTAATTCCAACGAAATGAAGACATTTCGTGCTGTTGGAAATTATATATGTATTGATTTTATGAACACGACACGAATAAACATACAAAGTCAATTTCTTTGCTTCGAATTTTTTTTTTTTTTTTTTTTTTTGTCTGCTCGTTCGCTCGCTGGTTTGCTCTTCTGCCAATTTGATACATGAATAGTGTCAATTTTTAGCAGTTTCATCGTTGTAATAAAATCTCTTTGAATCATTTTGATTTATTAAATGTTTTTACTAAACAAATTTTTTTTTTTCTCTCGTCTTTTCTTATCCGTTTCACAGCATGTTCAAAGTGAGATGCGTCAGGAATGCAAATGCCATGGTATGTCAGGATCATGTACAGTCAAAACATGCTGGATGCGCTTGCCGAATTTCCGATTGGTTGGTGACAATCTGAAAGATCGATTTGATGGTGCATCACGTGTTATGATTAGTAATAGTGCGCATGGAGTCAGCGAAAATGCCATTCAAAATATTAACACAAATAATCTTCAATCAAATAATATTGCATCAAGTCCAAATAGCATTTCATCCAATTCAATTCGACGAGATCATCATCGACGAAAAAATAACCGGTAAATTTTCATTCATTTTGGCTTTTTTTTTTTGTTTTTTTTTTTTTTTTTTGAGTAAAAATAGTTTTCAAAATTATTTCTCTGAATCAAAAGTTTTGATTTTCTGTTTGAAATTCCAAATTTTCTTTTTCATTTTGTTCATTTTTTCATTTCAATCAAATTTTCTTCGAAAAATTCTCGTCAAAAAATTTCTCTAATTATTTGTTTTTTTGTTTTATTTTTCATTATTTTCAATAGATATCACTTTCAATTGAAACCATTCAATCCAGACCATAAACCACCAGGCACCAAAGATTTAGTCTATTTGGAACAATCGCCCGGATTTTGTACGAAAAATGCACGATTAGGCATTCAAGGAACAAGCGGTCGTCAATGTAATGATACATCAATCGGTGTCGATGGATGTGATCTAATGTGCTGTGGTCGCGGTTATCGAACACAAGAGGTGATCGTTGTTGAACGTTGCTCGTGCACATTCCATTGGTGTTGTGAAGTTAAATGCAAACTATGCCGAACGAAAAAAACGATTCATACGTGCCTATAAAATTAGCTCGTAGGTGGAATCAAATTGCATTATTAGCTTTAGTTAATAATAGTGTGTATGTTTATGTTTGTAAGTCTAATGTATTTTTTTTTTTTTTTTTTTAATCGCGACACGTGCACGCAAACACCGGTGGGTGCCGTTATATTTTTCTTTTTTTACTTTCAAAATCAGTCTGAATTGTAGAAACAACAACAAATAATTTTGAAAAAATTGGATTTTGCATGTAGAAAAAAAGAAGAAAAAAACAATAAGATGAGAAAAAAATCAAGTGAAAAATTGAAGCGACAGTATTAAACACCCAGTGCTTATTTTTTTTTTGTCAAGAAAAAAGGAGTAGCATGAAAATGAACAACATACACAACATATTTGCATCTAATTTAGATATATTGGGAACGAGCAGCGAAAATGACGAAGACTGATTTTTTTTTTTTGTGTATATAATTCTATTAATTTTATTATTATTTTGTAAATTTACTCCAGTCCAAACGTTGTGGATAATCGGCGGCGTTCATGTGGCTCCATTGTGTCACTATTACTTAGAAATTGAACAACATACAATTCACATGCACACACACACACTCACACATATATGCGGTAGAAATACATTCACATTGCATTTTCTTTCTTCAAATCGACTTGACAAATAAAAAACAAGCTCACAAATCAACTAATTAATTTAAATTATGTGTGTAAATATATGCTTGAATCCATTTAATTAACACATTAAATTTTAGGTCAAATGAAAATATACGTAATAATTAATTTATATTGAAATGGCCGATCACATTGTGATCGGTTGAAATATTCAGCGTGTTCTCAAAAACGTGACAAACGACGAATGTCCAAGTGAAAGATGAAAAATAAATGAAAAAAAAAAAAAACTTGAAAATTAGGAAAATTTAATATAATCAGTTTTTGTCGCGCATATTACATCAAATAATACATATAGATTTTAAGTGAAATCAAACACAATGCAGAAGAAAATGAAATGAAAAACTGTTAATATTTTTGTATATAAAAGGTCACGTTTGTAAGTGTAATCGGTTTAATTTATAGATTTAAGTAAGAAGAAGAAGAAGAAAAGAAGAAAAAAAAAAATGTCCACTTCAGATTATTTTGAAGGTTCTCATGTCAGCGCTTTTTGATTTTAATTTAAATTTTAACGGAAAATTGTATTTATCATTGATTTTTAACGTAAGACGAACAAATTGTCTCAAATTGTTTGAATGTATAAATTCAAATATTTGCAGCCGTATTAACTATAATGTAAAAACAAAACACAATCAAAAATTCGAATAGTCTATATTAAAAGAACGTCTATCACTGAACAGCGTGTTTAATTTAAAATGTCTAATTTATGTCTAACGAAACACCCCGAATCTATATATATTTCATCTTTCAAGAATTCAAACTATTTTATAATCATTTCACAAATCAAAATGAGAGGGAGAGAGAGGGAGAGAGAGGGAGAAAGAGGGAGAGAATGTTTGTGCAGAGTATTTATGAGCGAAGGAAACGCAAAGAAAAGTTGTAAAAATAAAAATTCTGTTTATTTGAAAGAGAAACAAAAAAAAAAAAAAAAAAAATAACAAACTGTTTATCGTTTTTCATTTGTTGATAAAATTGTGAAGATTTATAATATAAAAATGTTTTTTTTTTTATTAGCCATGGTGACATTTATCAATATGTGGCAATCAAAGGTAAGGTTAACAGGATTCATTTTGATGTAATCGATAACAAAAGAAAACTTCATGATTCATCGCTGTCATTTGGTTGCGTATTAAATTTCGTATTATGTTTATATGTGTGGGTCTTTGTTCAGTTTTTTTTTTTATCCAATATGTTTAAATTTAATTGATCTCGTTCCATCTCATTTTGCTTGTTGCTTTTATCAACAAAGAATGCTACAACAAAATCTTGGCTTTAATGAGGGATTTTAAAAATGGCAACAACGAACTGAGCTAAAGCAATTTGCAAATATGCTCAAAGCAC
>JAQOWM010000011.1:1197500-1375000 GCA_029041755.1 Resseliella maxima | reverse complement strand
TGTCTCCCTATTTGCATCACTCTCTCATACTATTCCGAGAAAATAAGTTCTCAAAATTAATTGAAATTGCAAAAGAACCAAATATTTGACCGGCTGGAATGTATGAATCGCAATATTCAGAGCAATGAGAGAAGGAAAAACAATAATGATGATAGGAGAAATATGTATTCGGTGCATACAAAGAAGAATGGTATTCAATTTGGCGAGTGTAGTGTTTTTATGTGTATCAATCATCAAAAGCAGCAGCGAGAGGGAGAAAAATCACTCACTCACAATCATATCTAGCAGAATTTACTCATTCTGAAAAATGAACCCATGTTTATTTTTTGTCATTTTCTTGGTGACTTCGGTTGTTTTTTTTTTTTTTTCACATAACATTATGACCGATATGTGCTTATATATATAATAATTGTTGATGTTTAAAAATTTTTTTTGTTTGTCCATGCTCGCATTTTTTCACCCAATCAAAAAGATGTTGAAATGAAATCTTGTCAAACGATTGCTGCCAACAAAAAATATCATGTAATTTAGTGCAAGGCACAAAAAGCGAATTAAACCGCGCAAAAAGCGAATTGAGCCAAACCAAACCAAGCCGAAGAAAAAAAAAAAAAAAACGTTGATTGTTTTCTTTATTAACAAAATGCAACATCAAAAGTCATTCACTGCATGTTCTTTTACGGTTGGATTCCATTAAATAAATTCACTTCATTGAAATGATGAGCTTTTATCTCAAGTATTTCTCTCTTTTTTTTTATCTCTTTTTTTTATCTCTTTGACTTCATTCAAGCTTGTCATGTTTATTGATTTGTTTTAAGAAAAAACATTTTTTTTACGACTGCCCACTGAATGATAAAAACAAAATCGGCGCATTCTCTCCATGAGAAAGTCCATTATTGTTTGGTAACGAAATAATTGATCCACTCAATTAATCGATTAGCAATTTGATTGTTAAAAATAGAAAACAAAGCCACCGAAAATCGAATAAATTTTATTGTGTTTAATTAATGACGAATACGGCGGCTTGTTTCAGTGATTCATAAGTACAAATTAGAGCTTTTCAAATGAAATGCAAAGGTGTTATTCCATTATCGGCTACTAAACACCAAATTAATACCCAAGACACTGCGTTAAAATGACGATGAACCAACAATAACAACAGCAACAACAAAAAATGCATCAATGGAATTTACTAAAGAAGAAATAAAAATCATATTTCGATTTATGGCAAATCATCATTCAATGCATTTAACCGAAAAATCTTTAAATGATACTAATGCTTTCGATGAAATCCAAATGTGAGAATTTATTGCTATTGCTGTAGCATTCATTTCACTTTCGGATGGAATTTCATCGGGCAAAAATGCGTCCCGCACAAACGATTCTTCTTTTTTTTTTTTCTCTCTCACTTCTCTTGTTTCGAAGAAATGAAGAGAAAGCGTCAAAGCTTTGTATTGAACAAAAGAAAATTATTATGTGATGCCTGTCATGGTGCATTAACATTCTATCAACAGGATTGATTGTTATGGTCAATGTAGTCGATTTGTATTACAGCAGCAATATTCAATTTTTTATTGAATGCTGTCAATGATTAAATCATTTTCATTCATCGTTTCTCATCTCATTTTGTTTTTCATCTTTCTCATATGCAATGAATAAATAAATAAAATAATTATAAGGTTTTTCCAGTGCAGAGAGGATCTATCTTTAAAATGGCATTTTTGTAATACGAAAACATTCAAAATATTATGAAAAAGTGTGATGCAATTTTGATAGTGCATTTTATATTTGCAAATCAATTTGTAAACTACACAGCTAGGTGCACAGTTCACATTTTTCTGCACAATATTTAGATGTTATGCATAACAATCGTGTTTTATATGAAAAAAAAAAAAACAGCAAGAGAATGAGGAAAATTACCAACAGGTCTAATAATATAGCGACTGGAGAAGCATGGAAAGATTGAAAAAAAAAAAAAAGACACACAGACAGACGGAGAGCGAGAGAGATAGATAGAGAAAGTCTTTCTCAGAAAGATAGAGAGAGATAGAGGAACAGAGAGATGGAGAGAAATAAAGTCAAGAATACAACAAAGCAGGAAAAGCACGAAATTAATAATTTTCAGAGAAAATTGAATTGGAGGCATGAAGAACACCAACGTTGCCAACATCGATTTGTGGCTGTTGTTTTTCACACAAAGGAGGCGTTACTTGATTTTTTTTTTCCTTTTTTTTTTTTTTTTAATTCAACATTCGGGAAAATAGAAAATACAAACATGTTCAAAAGATGAAATTGTGAATAGCAATTTAATTGGATTATCGATGAATTATGTTCTAAACAAAATGATTTTCGATCACACATTTAAGAAATGAACAAAATTAAAAGATGAACAACGATTTGAAAGATGGACAAAAATTTGATTGTATTTTGAAAGTATTAAAAGAGATCTCGAAGAAAAGATCCATCAGCTGGATATGAATTAAAGTGTGTTCAAAAAAAAAAGAAGCAATTAATTTAAGGAAATAGTCGAAATGCATGTATAAATAGCAGAGTCATGACATCATAATATGAGTAACCCGTGTGTTTGTTTGTGTGTATATGCATCAGGTGACGTTGCCTAATTGATGCCGTATTGCATCAAAGAAACGGCCTAAATGAAACTGAACTACGTTTAAAAAATTATTTAACAATATTAAAAAAACGATTTCTATATGGTTCGCTTTTGTATGTGTACATTTGGCTGCAACGCCATTTGATCGGCGTGACGATGAGGCGAAAATTAAATTGCCCAACAGAGAGAACACAAAAGAAAAGAAAGAGTGAGAGAGAGAGAGTGAGAGGAAGAGTGAGAGGAAGAGTGAGAGGAAGAGTGAGAGGAGAGAGAGAGAAAGAGAGTGAGAGAGAAAAAGAGAGTGAGAGAGATAGAGAGAGAGAGAGAGAGAGAAAGAAAGAAAGAAAGAAAGAGAAAACACAACAAAAATATGTATCGATCTACCAAAAATGCGTGTCCCCTTTCTCCTGTCCGGACCGCACACAGTTGGTTTATCGATTTGCTGCACATGCCACAACGAAACATATCAATATATTTGTGTGTCGGTTTCAGATTCTACCTGTTGCTGCCACTTTTGCTGCATTGATTACCTTAGTTTTTGTTCCATAAGAAAGACATAAATACCTATTTTTGGCTCGCGCATCTTTCACGAAATATAATAATAATATAATGGCAAAAGAAAGAAAATAAAACACCATACCGCCAACAGCAGCACCATCATCAGTAACTTCAACAATGGGGGAAAAGTCGAAAGTGAATAGCAGATAGAGATAGAGATATGGGAAAGAGAAGAAAAAAAGGAAAAAAAATCGAATTTTAAGCAAACCCAGGCTACAATATGGAAAGGAAAAGATCAAAAGAAAACTTGCACTAATGGATACGGCTAATATTAATTATTGTAATATGTATAAATTACCTCTCGCCTGAATCACATCAAAGTTAAAACGCCATAAGCCAAGAGAGTGAGAGGATTGAAATATGGACAGAGGAACAGTGAAAATGAAAAGACGATCGAAATGTAACAAAGCTTCACATACTTTTTTGGTCGATGGTTTCCGTGTGAGATGACTAACAAACGGTGAGATAGATGAATAACTTGAAAAGAGAGCAAAGAAATAAAGGAGGCATTTTAATTTTCTTATTTCGTATGAACGTATTGTCCTTGTGCGTATTTTTGTGATTACACAAAATGCATGAGAAGAAGAAATGATAAAGGAATTCAGTCCTTTTTTTCTCTTTCTCTTCACACAATCATCATCAGATGCAAACAAACTGAACACATCAAATCTCAGATTCTTTTCAGTTGATTTCATTTTGGAATCTTTTTTTTTTTTTTGCTTTTTCTTTTCTTCAAAACATAGCATTAAATCTGAATGATAATGACGGCGTTTGAAAATACAATGATGATGATGATGATAATGAATATTGAACAGCATTCAACATTATATTGTTGCATTCAAAATTACTTCATTCAATTTTTCATTTTTCGTGAGAAAAATCATTTCATTCAAAACTTTGCCATTTCATTCAAATAGGACTTGAATTTAAGTACGACAATGAAATGCAGGCATATTGCTCCGGACGATTTATTTCAATAAAAATTGTACAACTTAGCGTCTCTATCCACTCACTAATCAAATGCTAATTTCTTAAATGGATGGAATAATGTAGTAATTTTGAACAAACAAACACTTTAATCATTGCCTTTAATCAAATGATTATTATTGTTGAGCCTTTAGTTCAGGACTTTTCAAATTGTTAATGTTCAACTTATTGGACATCAATTTAATGACAAGTAGAAGAAACAAATTTACAATTTCTGGTAACAACAACAGAAAAAAACAACTTCCCCGATTATTTCCAAATCGATTGAATTTGTATCGACTAAAACCCGTTGATTTCAGATAATTCCTTTGTCAATCGCGGATTGTTTATTATTTCAATCAAATGCAGACCAACCTGATCGTTTCATTTCGATTTGTTGTTTTGTTAAAATTTCACAAGATGAGTCTGCACTAGAGCAAAATATGCAAATATGTTAGCGCTTTGAAATAAATTAGTCGCCAAAATATTGTTGTTTTTGCAATAATATTTATAGTGGCCGATAATATTGTGAATTTGTTTGTTATCTGGTTGTGCAAATCTGTGTTTATTGAAAATACGGTTCAGAGACAACGTAAAAATCAATTTAAAACAGGAGTGAGAAAGAGACAGAAAGCGAGAGAGAGAGAGAGAAAAAGAAAGGATGAAAAAAACAATCGTTTGCCGTTGCGATTCATTCCCAGGTTCATTCAATAAATGTTTTAACCTTTTCTGTTGCATTTTATTAGATGTTTCTTTTCCATTTATCTTGATTCATTTTTAAACGTACGATTTTTGTTTTGTTTTTTTTTTTTTTTTTTTTTTTTTTTGGTTTGAGTATGCATGGACACGTTTTAAGCGAACTCGGCTACTATACGGACACAATTCGTCGTCGACAGTAGTGCAAGTTTATGCACAGTGTATGCCCTAATAAAAAAAAAGATGCCGAAACTTCGAAGAGCCCAAAATTACGGTCGACGAAGGAATATCGTCTTTGGCCATCTGTGTTATGGAACATTCTCTCCTTCTTTGATTCTCTTGCTCTCCCTTTCGTATGCTTGATCATCACTTACCGGTAATTTAGAAAAAAAAAAAACGTGTAAAAACATGCTGCGCTAACTCTAAATGAAAGAGGCTACACTTGATATACATAAAAGTCCCGACAACTTTAGCCAATCAACCAAACAAACCTAAGGTTGCATATTGAACAGAAAAAAAAAAAACAAAACAAAAGAACAAAACTGAATCGAACTGAACACAAAACAGAACAAACCATTCACGAAATAGCCGTACACACTCGCACACATCGACAATCGACTAAATGAAAATTAAGGAGCGGTCATTGTTATGGTATTATTATTAGGTGTTTTCTCTTCTTCTGTGTTTATTTGGTCGTTTTCTTTGCACTGCTTTTTCTCATCTCAAAAACACATCACACCACACGGTTGAGTGTGTGTCTTTTCGAACGATGTGCGGCCTTTATACATATAACCGAAAATTTGTTTTCAACTAATTGAGATGTATTAGTTGTGAGCTGTAAAAATAAGGCGCTCCTCATCTCACTATTTAGTGTTATTTAATTGTTACATATTAATTTCGAATATAAATAAAAGAAAACGGTGCAAAAAGGTAGAGATTGAGTGAGATAGAAGTGGACAGAGGGAGGGAGGGAGAGAGAGCGAGAGAGTGAGAAAGAGTGAGAAAGAGTTAGAAAGAGAGGAAGAGATTGAGAGAGAGATGGAGAGGAAGAGAGAGCGAGGGAGACAAAGACCGGAAGAGAGAGGAAAAGAAATATGGAAAAAGTGGAAGAGAGAGAGAGAGATAGAGAGAGAGAGAGAGAGAGAGAAAGAGAAAGAGAAAGAGAAAGAGAAAGAGAGAAAGAGTAAGAGGGGGAGAGTAAGAGGGAGAGATGATGCGACGAATAAAAAGATAATTTGAGAATGAAATGAAGAGAATGAAGGAGCAAAATACATTACAAAAATGATTGTAGAGCTTCAAATTAATAGATAACACTTGTTCGGTCTCTTAAATGCCACACAAATTCATAGATCAAAATGGAAATTTTGCACACTTTCATGGGATTGATTTAAATGATTCTTAATTTTGATTAGCAAAAAACCATAAAAACTAGAAAACTGTTCGGTCGGCAACCCTTTGATTTCATAGATTAGATCAAACAAGAATTTCAATTTGCTAAATCACGGTTTTGGACCATTTGGTTAAAATTACCAAAAAAAAAAAAAAAAAAAAATTAATTTGATTATCGATCGATTGGATCTCGAATATCATATGTTCTGTTGATTATATCAATCGACGATCAACGATCATGTCTATTGATCGCCAAAATACATTTTGAATTGTATGTATTGAAAAAATCTTCGACGAATTTTTCTTCTGCATCTCGCAATAAATGCAAAAAGTCTCTTTCGGTCCAATTTATCCTAAAAACCACTTTTCTTATTTTGATATGCAGCTCATGCAAACGATACTTGTATCAAGTAATTGCTTTGGCACGAATGCATGCAATGCAAAATGTCTTTATTATAAGAAAATTAATAACTGCAGCTAAAATTTATTTCGATCTGTTTGTTCGATCGATCGATCGAAAGAGTGCTGTTGAGCGCGTCGTGTGTGCATTTTTCTTCTTCTTTTCATTTGTTTTTTTTTTTTTTTTACTTTTCGTTTAAGAAATGAAAAGATAGAGAAAGAGAAATATTACGACACTTATTGAGCGCGCACACAAAATATGAGTCGAATTCGAGGCCATATGATTGGGCCGAAACCAAAAGCAGAGAGATAGAGAGAGATAGGTAGAGAAAGAAAGAGAGAGAGCGAGAGAAAAAGAAAGCCAATATGCGAACTAAATGGCGATGAGGTTTTCACATTCTTGGTGGTAATGAATTATGTGCGGCATATTAAATAGTGTATTATAGCATACGCAACGCATACACATCGATTAAATATGTTAAAGCGTTTGTGTTCTGCCGGAGGTCCATCAAATTTGATGATAATCGTGTTCGCTGCGCACTGTTCCTCTTCTGTCCATTCTCATCCTGGCGATTGCAAACCAACCGATCGATGTGTGTGCTTTTCGTTCATTGGATTTTTGTTGCTGTTTTTTTTTTTTTTTTTTTTGCTATGCGAGTCGTTTCGTTTTTAATTTTGTTCATTTTAACAGTTCTGTTATTTTTCGATGGTTTTTGATTTTGCCTTTGTTTTTTCGCTGTTTATTATTTTGTTGTTGTTGTTTTTTTTCGGATTTGTTTTTTTCGTGTGATGAGGACGCGCTATGTGTGCACGCTGAAAATAAAGATGTTTCGTGACTATTAAACAGTTCTTTAAGTAATGATCATTAAATCGCTGGGCTTCGATGCGTTGTGCACAATTTTTATAGCGTTGTAAATGTGTGTTTTCTGTGGCCCTTCATCTAAGGTTCGGGTGGCTTTATTAATTTCACATTGTGAGATGTGTACATATTACATTTCTCATCGTGTGTGCAATGGAACGCGTATGGTGTTCAATTCATGCA
This sequence comes from Resseliella maxima, assembly GCA_029041755.1. Lineage (NCBI taxonomy): Eukaryota > Metazoa > Arthropoda > Insecta > Diptera > Cecidomyiidae > Resseliella > Resseliella maxima. The sequence continues at coordinate 1,367,342 of JAQOWM010000011.1, read as the reverse complement.
TTTTGCTATATGCCCGTGTGATAAAGTGTGGTCTTTTGTCTTGCGGCCATTAATAAATAAATGCATTTCCTTTTTTACCATTTCATCAATGTTGATCTCACTCTTTCACTCTTTCTATTTGCCTTTCTTCCTTTCTCGTTCTATCTCTCAATCTCTCTCCCTTTCTTTTTCTTTCCTTTTCTCTCACTCTCTCAATCTCTCTCCTTTTCATTTTCCTTACCTTTCTCTCTCTATCTCTCCTTTTCGCTCTCTCTCTCTCTCTCTCTCTCTCTCTCTCTCCTCCTTTTTTCATACTTCTTCTCATTCTCTCCCTCTCCTTTGCTTCATCTCTATCTTTCTCCTTTTCGTTCTCTTTCCCCCACCTTCTCTTGCTTTCGCAATTGAATAAAAACAAAAACACATTTCATTTTCGAGATCAATTCGTTTTTTTTTTTTGTTCATATTTTTATTTGAATTTTTTTTTGTAACTTACATTGTTTTGGTTCGAAACAAATCGAAAAACCAGCTGAGATTTGTGATAATAATGTAAAAACAAAAACTAAATTGAAGAAAAAAAATAGTGCAAATTATTTGCTATAGAGAAATTTCCAAATCTGATGACTATTTACATGCTAATTTTAAAAATGTTTAACTTAATTAAAATTCTTTAACCATTGAGTTTTGAGTTTTATTTGAAGTTTAACGATTGATTTTGTTTGCATTTGAAAAATCATTTGCAAGTATTAATATCACGCCGTTCAATGCATGTGCTGCATGTTACTTCACAACACCATTTGAACATACAACGACAATTGACTTTTTCACGTATAATTTTGTGATCATAGCCTCTATCGCAACATAGAATGGAACAACCATCAATTGCAGCTGATGTTGCATTACATTCACGTCCAACTGTTCCAAGTGAACCAGTTTTTGCATTAAATCGACAGAAATCGACTGAATCTTCTGTATAAACTAAATCATGACGTGTCGGTTGCTTTATTGATAGAATTTCTGGCATAAAACTGTGCCCATCATTTCGAGCTATCACTTTGGCAGCACCATCAAAACGCTCTTTTAATCGAGCGCCAATTTCACGGAACGGTGCCATTTTCATCCAACATGTTTTTATTGTACACGAACCAGATAAACCATGGCACTTACATTCGACACGCATTAAACTTTTTACGGCCTGCAAAATAAAGGGAAAAAATAAAAAGAAAACAAAAATTTAGTGAAATTGAAATCCAAACACTCTGCCAAATCATTGGATTATTTGACTACAACAATCGCTCTTTTTTTTTACACAAATATTCTTGGTCTCTTTTTTATATCTAATAACACACACTCTTTCTATCTTTTTTCTTTATTTTCTATCTTAATCTCTCTCGCTCTCATTCTCTCACCATCTCTCTCTCTCTCTCTCTCTCGCTCGCTCTCATTCCCTTTCATTTAGAATTATCTACTTACCAATCGACCAGCATTATTATTGTGTAATTTGACTAATGTTCGTATATCGCTGAGCCGTTGATATCGTGAATCGAGAAAATCTTTTGATTTACGAAATCCAAACATAACATTGTCACCGCAACCACCCCATTGCCAGTCGCCTTCCGGTAATATTACATTACGGTAAATGTTGCGATTACGTAGATATGTATTGGTATTATGGCGACGACGATGTTTGTGCTTCGTGAATCTGGTTGGACGAGTGGTGTCCACATCAATATTATATCCATTATTATTATTATTATTATTATTTTTTTTTTTTGTTGTTGTTGTTGTTGTTGTTGTTGGTTTGTGCATTGTATTGAAGAATGTGATTTTTATCGCATGAACATTCGACCAAATCACCCATTGTACATGCTCTAGTTACGCTATATGCAACTGCTGCAGCTGTGATTGCGCTAACAAAGCTTGTTTCCCTTGTATCTGTTTGGACGAATTTGAAATCATCAAACAAAAGCATCAAAGCGAATGCATGCAATGAAAAGAGAAAGGAAAAAAAAAATCAACGAAATAAAATACGAACACATAAAATTAGGTAAATAAATAAGTAATTTACGAATTGAGTCTATTATTAAAGCTATTTGCACTCAAACCATTATTGCTTATCGTTTCAAATCTTTTATGTACAGTGCATCATATTTCGGTGGAGAATGTGCTGCAGTGAATATCATGCAGCGCGATATCTTGGTTTTGCAATCAATGATTTTCTACTTTTTTTTTTTTTTTTTTTTTTTGGTTTAGTGATGAGTGCATCTGACAACTTATTTACAAGACGATTTTTATTTTCTTCTCTTTTTTGCATAGATAAACAAATTGTTCGCACAAATTATGCTAATTTAAAACGCAAACGATGAAGAGCAAAGTCAATTCAGTAACTCATTCGATTGCCGTCTTTGTTGTCTGCAGCTACTGCTGCTGCTGCTGCTGCAGCCATTGCCATTGCCATTGCCACAACCACTTTGTTTACAGTTTCCGTGATTGATACCGTCCAAATCGTTTTCCTTACACGCTTGTTTCCGTAATTATTCTAATTAAATTTATTAAAACGATGATGGCACGTTTTATTCAAACGGTTTTTACGCTAACCGATCAATCATATTCACACAAATCCCATCTTAAATATACAGTATTTGCATCCTTTAACAGGTTATTATTGTTGGTTGTTGGTTTATATTATGCCTACTTTGTCCCCAGCAAACAGACAATTCGAATGGAAAAGACATGTGTGTAGACTACAACATGATCTGATGGTAAAAAAAAGAGGTTTTTTTTATTCATTCTCTTTTCACAATCGTATAGTCAGAGAGAATTCCGTTTGCATAAATTCCCATTTTAATTTACATAATAATGAGAACATTGTGTATATTTATACAGCTATTACTGTCATTATTTCAGATCCATTTATGATGATATACGTTGAGTGATGGAAATTTGCATAGAAAATCATCATATCGTATCGTTGTATATGACGTTTAAGAGACATTTCACTTCAATTAATGTAAAAACATTGTTGGCATACATGTGAATATTGAATAAGTTAGCCAAAATCCATTGGGCGCGTTTAACACTGTTATTTGATGGCCTCACACGAACGAACGAATGAATGACTGAATGACTGAATGAATGAACGAATGAACGATCGATTGATCGACAAAATATCGTTGGCAGTGTGACAAGTGTACAACTTAACTTATTTTTCATGTCATCAATCTTTCTCTCTCTCTCTCTCTCTCTCTCTCTCTCTCTCTCTCTTCTCTCTCTCTCTTCTCTCTCTCTCTCTCTTTCTCTCTCTCTCTCTCTCTCTCTCTCTCTCTTTATAGTTTTATTCATCGTTGTCTACCGTTTTGTTTGACTGAACACAAGCAGGCAAATTGAATTGAAAACAGTCAATTTGTCAATGAATTTGTGCACTCAACGGTAATTGGCATACGAAAAATTGATTTGTCCGATTGGGTTTGAATGTTCATGCCATTTTTGAATGAATACATCGAATAAATGATGGAAAAACAAGAAAAAAAAAAAAACAAGAGCAACCAGAGAATGGCACAGAGAACATACATAAATAGCGTATTCAAAGAGCCCAATACGGAGATTGGTTGGCAACCAAATGATCGATTCTATTGCTGGCTCAATGTGACAGACAAAAGACAGCCAAACATCAACAACATCGCTATATGTGTGGATACATTGATTGGCATGTTGTCAATTCTGTGGTCGTTGCCACAGATGTTTGTATATATATATAAGTATTTATTTATTTATTTCCGTATGAATTTGTTAAAATTCCAATTGAATGCTGTGTGTGTGAATGTATGGGGGCCCATCAAATAAATCTGAATATGAATACAAATCAGAGAGTTTTACGCAAGCACTTGTCGATCACATCCAATCAAATTGATGATCTCGATACCACAATTGACAGTCAACAAAACCATTTAACTAACTCTTACAATACGGTTAACCAAAACAGTTTTGCTAGCTAAATGCATGGCTCACACAATGTACATTCATTTGGATTCATCAAGTATTTGGATTTTATTTACGTTTGCATTCAATTCAGATTCGAGTTATTTGTTTTGTTTTTTTTTTCTTCATTCGCTTGCAATTTCGATGTGATCGAATGTGTGTGTGTGTGTGTGTATTGTATATATATAATTCAATGTCGATGTTTGGTTTTTATTTCAATTCTGTCTCGATGGGTGGATTCAATGGGCGAATATACCGCCAAGAGTTATACAAAACATTAAATTGATGATTGTTTCGCATCAGATTTTAATCCATTTTCAATGTACAGTTTATTTGATGTTGACTGGAGCCACCGGTTAAATTGGGGCCCTTTTTGTATGCAAAAATTTTTTTTACAAGTAAACATTAAAACAGTCAAAACCTATATTATACTATAGTTGAATTACAATCACACAATAAAATACTGTGCTTGCTCATTCAATTCGAACGTTGTTGTCGTTCAAATCGGCCGCTTTTCACTGTTTTGCGGATTTTACATCAAGATCTCAGCTTTTGAACTGACAATACGAAAAGGAAACAGATTGGCGATTTGAATCGCATATATGTCACAAAATTTTCGTCGTTGAATCGTCTCTCCCTCTTGTCTTATTCAATCTGTACAATGATCCATACACAATTCCAATCGTCAATACCTGGCCTGTCATTATAAATTTTCCATTTATTTATTACACATAACATGAATGTGAATTAATAACACGAGAATGTATTACTCTTTTGCTCAGTATTTGAGAACATTGATTCAGTCTTTCTTCATCTTTCTCCCTCTCTCTCTCTCTCTCTCTCTCTCTCTCGCTCTCTATCTCTCTCTCTCTCTCTCTCTCTCTCTCTCTCTCTCTATCTCTCTATCTCTCTCTCTATCTCTCTCTATCTCTCTCTATCTCTCTCTATCTCTCTCTTCTCTCTCTCTCTCTCTCTCTCTCTCTCTCTCTCTCTCTCTCTCTCTCTCTCTCTCTCTCTCTCTCTCTCTCTCTCTGGATAGTGATGCGCTTCGTCTGTACCCCCATGTGCCATCGATTCTGCGCGCATTGTCACATCCTATCTGATTTATTTTTGCCATTTCTTGTCGTCGTCGTTGTTGTTGTTTATTTTTATATTTGCTCTTTCATTCAACTTCTGTGTCCATCCAATTTCCATATAACAGAAAAAAAGTAGCGTATTTCAATGCGTTCACATATTCTCTTGGTGCACAGAACACACCATAATTATTTATTTATAGAGGATTTGTGCTGAAAGGACACTCTTTGGCTGCAATCAAATCAAAAAGTTGCTGAAAATTTATCGAGAATTGAATTGAGAAAATGGGACAGGGTCAGGGAGAGAAAAAGGAAATGAAAAAGAGAGAGAGAGAGAGAGAGAGGAAGAGAGAGAGAGAGAGAGAGGACGAAAGAGAAAGAAAGAGAGAAATATAGATAGACAACGGAGTGGAGAGAGAAAAAGGCAAAGAGTATGTGGGACAGGAGCATTCTCTTGTTGTGAATTTGTGCGCTCTGGAACTGCATATCCATCTTTTATTGACCAATGTAATTGTATTGCACACTCGATACCAACCAACCAACCAAACAGACAGATAGGGAAAAGTAAGAAAGAGAAAAAGATTGACCGTATAAATGCAAACCGAATACAATTGATATCGAGTCCCGTTCTTTGTTTTCTTGTTGGATTCTTTGAAGTTTATATTGTTTTTTTTTTTCTTTTTTTTTTCCGTTTTCTCGTCGTATTTGTTTTGTTTTCGTATGATGTCAATCGTGTTATTTCTCATTTTAACTGCCTCTAGTGAGGTAATTGTGATTGTTCAAAAGTCTTGCATTGCTGGCTCGTTCATTATTTTTTCGGTGCATACGATGTGTGCACAATGCAACTGCCAATTTCAAAATAGAGAATTGTATTGCACAGCACAGCACTGCACTGCACTGCACTGCATTTGTACTGTATTTCTGGCTGTTTGGTATGTTTATGTGTGCGCTTGTGACGCATGGTGATTGTTGTGTGAACATAAAACTTGCTGGTGACAGCTTAAGAGAAATGGCATGACAATTGACAGTAGCTATCTCGCCCGAGCAGCCAAGTTTTCATTGGAAATTTTATAACGAAGCCATATAAAACACTGTACGCAATTTACAGTGAACATATAAAAGAATGAAAGGGAACAAAATTCAATGTGCTATGGATGCGAATGCGAAATTCCTTGCAAGCGCACAATTATCCATCGAATGTGTCATTGTGATTTGGCCGGGCAATTTTCTAGAAATTGCAAGCTCACACACACACACACACACACACACACACACACGAAGTAGCACAATTGATTCGATTGTGGAAAACCATCAAAGATCGATGCAGTTTTCTCTTTCATCATGTCATTCGTAATAGAACGCTTCATGCATTCTAATTTGAAAGAGAAACAAAAAAAAAGACGATGTGGAAAATGATCATTGGCTCGGTTGCCAGAGAGACAATGGTACAAAATGCGCTGAATGTCATTGCACATTTGAGATTTAAATGGGCAAACATTTGCACATTGCGCATGTTCAACATTATTATGTTCGATTCGATATTGATTGGGTCGAGATGGATGGATGGATGGATGGACGCGGGCATATTTGTTTCGATGATGACAGAGAGGAGAGAGAGAGAGAGAGAGAGAGAGCGAGTGAGCATTTGAAAGATTGAAAACATTATGTCCACAATGTCGAATCACCATCATGTTTCACTTCGGAATCGCTTCATCATTTTGATCGATTGATTGATTGAGAGAGTTTGAGGCTGGTTGTCGCACACGCCGATGTCACCATCATCAGCATCAGCATCATTATTTGCGTATATGCATTATCATTATGTTAAATCAATGATGGCAAGCAAATCGGTATCAATTGCAAGTAAAAATTGATCTTCATTGTAATTGACATGGATCAACCAAGATGAGTCAGTGAATTTATCTCATTTGAATGTTCAGTTATGTCAATAAAATTAACATTAATCAGACATCGAAGATTTCCACACTAATCATTTACTAATCGAATTGACATCAATTGTATCAAGTAATTACTGAAAATATTTTTCTCATGCATTCCGTTGAATGCTTTTTTTTTTCTCTTCTTTTTGGCCTTTTTGTATTAGTTGAAAACATTCACTTTCATTTGAATCATAGTCTCAATTCAATTTATGTCGATAATTAGTCGTTTGGATCTTTCAAATTCGCTAATTGACTTCAAGTCAATTAAATGAAGTCTTTCAATAAAAAGAATTTGTTTTTTTTTCCTGTTCAAATACCTTCTCTCTTTCTCACTCTTGCAATAAATCACCACATATTTTCCATCATAATGCCGATTTCCAAGCGTATGTTTTTTTTTCTTGATTCGAACAAAAAACGGCGCATAAATCAAATTCATTTTTGTAAATTAAGTTTCTAATTAAAGCTCATTGCAAATTGCCGCTGCATTGATCGTTTTTTGTTATCCACGCACCTTCAATCAGGCATACGTTCAATTGTTGATTTTATTTCGTGTTGTTTTCTCTCTCTATCTCTCTCGCTCGCTCGCTCGCTCGCTCGCTTGCTCGCTCTCTCTCTCTCTCTCTCTCTCTCTCTCCTCTCTCTCTATCTCTCTCTCACAAACTCTATCGCCCTGTCTCGTTTTGTTGTTATATCATTTGAAATGGAATTACACGCTTGCCGCAATTCCAACTGATTGTTTATGGCATAAAACCATATGAATCTTACTGCAATGTGGTTACACAGCCGACCGATTCAATTGAAACTAAATAAACGTTTTAATGTTTGTGGCTTTGAATAGCGACAGCAACAACAACACATGCCAATTTTCTACTTGAAGAGATACGGCTTGCTAGTTTGTTGTTGTAAATGTTATTTTTTTTTTTTTTTTTTGTTTTTTTTTTATATATTTCGCTTCTCATTCTCTGTGTATTGACAATATATTTAATTGAATCGATGAGAAAAGTTAACAAGATCAACAAACACAATTCAGTCGCTGTGCGCGTACAATCAATTGTGTCAGTAACGTGGAAATGCGCAGCCAGACTATTAACTTGGTAATAATGATTGTTGTTGTTGTTGTTATTGATGTCGAATAAAACAGCGTTGACATGAAACAACAAATAAAAAGTAAAACAGCATCGAACGCCATTTTCTTATTAATAACAATGGTTAATGTTTGCAATCGTTCAGTGTGATATTGAAGTCTGTCACCATGTAGTTTTATGTTTTTTTTTTTTTTTTTTTTTTCATATTGTTATTGATGAAAAACCGTCAATTCTCTTGGTATTTATCACCATTCAAAAATTCAATGTTGACGATGACCAAGTGTGAAAATGTTTTGGATTTTAAATGACAGTGTATAGTGGTGACTGGGTAATGGGCATCATTTTTCACGCACTCATTTCATTTGAAATGGTAATTTTTCCTATGTTTCAACTTAAAATGACAATCAAACTGTGTGGTCATCGATTAAAAGAAAAAAAAAAAAAAAAAAAAATCGAAAAACTTAACTGAAAACAGTTAGAGACAATCTCTATCTCTCGTGTCAAGAGATTCAAGTATTCTCACCTTTTAGCAGAATCTTTCTCATGCTTCGCACTATTGTTGAGCAATTCCAACGATGATGCTTGAATTGATGTTCACACTCTTTAAATCCCATGCTGATTCCACGGCTGATTTCTCGCATCATATGCGTTTCATTCTTACACATTTCTAAATATTTACCACGTAATCGTCGAGTTTTCTTGCATATCAAATATGGATCGAGTAATAGATTACTGCTCTCAGCCCTAAAGTGAATAAAAAAAAGTTTCAAATTTTTTATTAAAAAAAAATTGAAGTTTTTCAATTAACATTCATTGTTATTTACAAAAATCAATTGAATTTCCGAGCAAAAAATTAAATTTGCTATTAAAAAATTGATTTTCTTCAGCATATTTCAATTTTGTATTCATAATTTCTATTCGCATTTTTATTCCTTATATTATTTGTAACTAAAATTCTCAGTTTTGTAAGAACTTCAAAGTAACGCATTCATTCTTTTCAATAAAATGTGAAGACGCGTGTTCCATTTTTCATGGCCCAGTAGCAAAGTGTTTCAATTTACGACATTCCTGCTAATAAAAATGTTCATTGGTCAAAACAGCTCAATTTAAGACGTTTAAACGAACACTAGAAAATGTTTCTCAATAGAATGGAAAAAGATTTTTGTCGATGACGATGAATAATGTCTGTTGTTAGGCAAAGAAAAGAAAAAGAAGATGAAGTTGGTTGTAAAATATGTTTTTGACCTGCAGAAAAGGACTGTATTTTTATGAATGTTTGATGTTTGATAAGCGATTAAAATGCCATAAAATACAGCATAAATCGTAAAAAAAAAACCAACCGAAACATTTTTCAAAACAGAAAAATTACGTAAAATTATGTTATTTCGTCGAAATCAAGGTGAATTTTTTTACAGCTTCCAATGAAATTGAGCCAATTACAACAACAAAAAATTAGAAGTAAACACAAAAAAAAAAAACGCTTGTAACAAATAAACAAAAACAAATACGAGAGCAATAACAATAATCAAAATAAATGTAAAAGGATAAAGTAAAATCTATGACCGAAAGTAAAAAAAAAGGCAGAAAAATATCAAAGAAAGATAGAAAACACGATTTTAGTGAATGAACGCGTAAGTCGTAAAATGAAATCGTTGGAAAACAAAACAAAATGAAAAGAAAAACCCAAAAATATAGGGAATGAACCTGAGCATTATTTTTATTCTTTTTATTATTCCAATTGTTTATTTTCTTTTACGGATGTTCGATTTTTGCTCTCAATTTTCGTGCTAATTGCCCGATATGAATATCATTTTCATTATCTTGAAATGCATAAATGTACAATGGTTCAATGATTCAGTATGATTTTCCGCTATGCATTATCTAACAAAAATATTCAAGTCGATGTGTGGCTGCAATTCTTGCACCTTAACTGCTAAACAAATAGAAACAGGTCTAATAACAAAACACCATGTGACTCGGTCAATATTTATACAGAAATTGATAAGAAAGTGTTATGAATTTCATGGTTTATTGAATATTCTTAGAATTCAGTCTATTCGGAGCGCCTCTCACATTTTGTTGATCTTATTTTATTGAATAAACAAAGCCGCAAAACATTTGTAAAACAACTTCTGACGGTATGATTCTTTCGTTTTTTTACTTTTTTTTTTTCTTCTCTCGAATGAAAGAATGTGTCACTTTTTCAAAAAATATACGAAAACGTCTGAACACAGAAAAGTCAAAAAAAAAAAAAAAAAAAAAAAATACACCGTGCCGGCAAAAAATGATGATACAAAAATGTAACCAAAGATGATACAAGAGAAAAAAAAAGCATATAAAATTGAATTATATTTCCACAAATCGTGCGACGTGATGGGTCGAAAAACAGTGCAGAAAAACATGAATAAAATTCGAATAAAATAATGGAATATATTACCATCCAAAACCAGTAATCGGCATAGCAAACACCAAAACGGCCGCAATCGTTACGAGATGCATAGCTAATGGCATGTGCATCTAAGCGCGTATGTGGAATAAATGTGCTGGTTGGTTGTTTGTTTGTTTTTTTTTTTTCTTGTTTTATTTTGTGTGTTTTCACGACCACAACAATATCCAAGTAATAAGCATCTAAGTTAAAAAACAGAATGAGTGAGAGAAATGAAAGCAAAAAAAAAAAAAAGTGTGAGAGAGAGATCAACACCAACGGAATGCTGCTATCAAATGCTCATGCGGATTCGTTCGCACGCACGCAACAACATCAATCCAAACCGAAGAAATAATTCTGATGGATAGCTATAGCACAATGCTGTTTTGATTTTGTTGTTTGAATGTTTATTTTTGGTTTTTTTTTTCTTCCACTGTCTCTATCTCACCAAACTCGGTTTTGTCTCAATATTGCAAAAAATTCCAACGAAAAAATCACAAAAATGTCACACAACACAGTCGTTTTTCGGTGCATTTTCAATCTCAAATGCATTTTTTTTCCGTCTCTTTTCGATAGTTTGTTTTTTTACTCTTCTTTCTTTCTGTTATTTCGTTAGGTGCTCATGCATTTATTTATTATAAAAGTTTTTCTTGATTCGTCATTTTCTATCATTAATTCACTGCATTTTTTCCCCCTTCTCATTGGACATTTAAACGTATCATTCAAAATGATGGCAAAAAAACAAAAAATTAAAGAAAATGAATAAAAAAAAAAAAAAACTGATCACTGATCACACAAATATTTCAGAGTCTCATAAAAATCAAGGGCACATATTTTTGTGTGTGCCCGAAATCGTCACATTAATTGAATCACCATTCACTCTGTGATGAAGAGAAAAAAAAAACACACACACAAATCGAAACAAAACTGAACGACGCGTATTTCAGTCAATTATCCACAAAATATTATTGCAATTTTTACGAATCGATGTGATTTTTTTTTTTCTTCTGTCTTTTGTTGTTACGTCTTTCACGTCAAGGGTTTTTGTTTGGTTTTTTTTTTTTTTTTTTTTTTTTTGATTCAATTGTATCTCGCACCAAATGATAATTGTGTTCTGTTGTTGTTTTAATAATTTAAGAATCGAATGAGTGAAACGAATAAAAAAAAACAAAAAAAAACCAAATTATTCTCGTTCTCTCGACAAACGCACAAAAACAAACCGTTCAGCAGCCGCGTACGATGCGTTTACATCTTTTTTTGATGGTAAAAACTGATCAACTGACTTAAAAAAACGATATATGCTGAATGGCCGGTGAAACGAATACGCTGCGCGACGACGGCTAAATCGAAACAATCCATAAACATTTTCGTCGTGGTTAGTTTTTTTTTTTCGTGGTTGTTGTTGTTGTTGTTGTTGGTGTTATTCTTTTCTCGTTTGGAGGGCGCAAAAAAAAAAAAAAAAAAAAAATATGAGACGAAAACCAAAGCCGTCGACAACGAACCGAACAGAGAATCCTCGTTAACTTGTCGCTTTGGTCACTCAAAACCGATTAAAAATTCTTTCAGTGGATATTTTTTTTTGTTTTTTTTCGTATGTTTCTCCTCGCTATCTTTTTTCTAACAGAAACACACACAAAACTAAGAAAAAAATCACCCGCACTCAGTCAGCACCATTTAAAACAAAAAAAAACGAAAAGAAATCATCACCAGACAATGCATTTATGTGATGACGAAGAATGCATTTCTCACTGCATTTCTTCTTGTTTATAATAAACTGTTGTTTTTTTTCATGTCTTTGTTACATTGATAATAAACGTAAGGGATTTGTCTATGAAATGATAAGAAAAGATAACTTCTTAACTACGGAAAAAAAAAAAAAACAAAAAAGTGAAAATTATCGTTTTTTTCTTCTAACTGACTCACACACTACATTAACCGTGACATATGCACACGCATCTCGACAACGGTGTGCGGTAAATAAGATGGAAATTATGAAGAAATATCAATTCTCTACGTTTTGTACTTAAACAGAAACAACACAAAAAATATTACAAATTCTCTCTTTTATTCCACGATCAACCGCTTTATCACGATCATTATATCGTACATTAAGAAGCAAAGAAATTACTATTGCAAATAAAAGCAATTAACGAAAAAAAAAAATAATTTTTTTTTTTTTTAATACACACAATCGATAAACGGGTTTTTTTCTCTCTTTCTCTGTCCCTCTGTCTCTCTCTCTCTCTCTTTCCGTCCCTCTCTCTTTCTCTGTGTGTTTCATCCACAGTTGTTCGAGTATGAAAATTGCATAGGGCTTAGGAGTTTTTAATATTACAGAACGCGCGGCAAGTGCTGCGACGCACTGATAAGATGCGAACACGCTAAGTTCTCAACATTCAAAAACATCGAAAAGATAAACTCTCACATAAAATACACACACACACACATGTACGCATCAAGGCGCACAGCAAATTGACTTTGTGTTGGAGAGTGGTTTTTTTTTTTCTTCTCTTCCTCGAACGCAAACCGATTCGGTCGCGGTATATTTTGATGGTATTGTATGGGCCGCTTTCCATCGATTTATTTGTGGCTTTTGATGCGGCATCAACTGTGCATCTATAAAAATCCGAAACAAAATAATTAAATACAATCATTTTGAACGACAATTTAAATTAATTACTAATTAAATACGATGTGATTTTAATTTTGCTTATGCTTATGCTTTTCCATGAAATCTTTCTTAATATTTATTCAAGTAAATTGAATTGAGTAAATAAGTTTGGTGTATTTAGTATGCCGAACAATTTACGTAAATTTAATAAATTGTACGCAAGTCTTTTGTATTTTACATGTTTTAAAAGAATATTATGCAAATAAATAAACAATTTTAAGACTCATTTCAACAGATAAATTTCAACCGAGAGTGTTCTCTCTCTCTCTCTCTCTCTCTCTCCTCTCCCTCTTACTCTTTCCCTTTTTTATTCTTTTTCTCTCTGAACTCCATTCGAAATTTAAAAATGCAAATCAAGAATGCTCTTATGCTTTGTAAACAAAATATCATGGATTTTCAATAGAAAAACTACTTTTTCATTTTGTATCCATACTAAATAAATATTTTGTTTACAATGTACTGATTGTACACACCTTTGAATACCTCATGGCGACGATAACAAAGTTGAATTGATAAGACACTTTGTGTGAACTAAAAGAGTAATAAAACTGAAATATTTATTTATTTTAAAGAACTAAATGAGACATAAGAGACATAACAATAAATAAATATATGGAAACGAAGAATAGATAATATTGCATGGCATAAGACATAAGACACATCTCTTAACACAAATCACATTATCAAAACAAATAGAGAATTAGAATGTTAGTATGTTTATGTGAACGATCGATTAACTTTGTCTCTTTGTTTTCTCATCTTTGACAACTCAATTAGTCGTAATGTATGGAAAATTATCGGAAGAGACGCATTCAAATGAGATTTTTTTTTTTGTCTTGGTATTTAACCAAAGGTTTTAAACAAGAATAAATTTATATTTTTGACTTTCAGAATTATTCTTTCACTTTGTTGATATGAATGTTAAAGTTCAAAGTGCTTGACAATAAAAAAGAAAGATTTAATTAAATTTAAGACGTTATCTTTGAGTTTCAAAAGACGTAAGAAAATTTATAAGTCAGACAGGAGAAATGGTGGGTGGCTAGCCAGAGTGAAATGCATATTGAAAATCTATTAGACAAAAAAACAATGCGCCCATAATTCACAATATTAAATGTTATATAACCAGACTAATTGAATTAGTTAAATAATCAGTCAGAGATACAGACTGTATTTTGTGTGTGTTCGAGACTAGACGACTCCATCTTAAAATCATATGATTTGCTCATCGGAAATTACATTTCGAAAAAAAAAAGAAAAAAAAAAAAAACTAAAAACTAGTTAAAACATCAAATCATTTAATATCTGCTCATAAAAAGTGGTTCCTTTGGTTTTGCGCTTAATTTGTCGAGGCCATTGCCAGTGTTTTACGTTTCTTTCTTTCTTTCTTACTCTCTCTCTCTCTCTCTCTCTCCTCTCTCTCTATTTCTATCTCTCTATTTCTCTCTTTCTATCTTTCTCTCTATTTCTTCGTTTTCACATTTAACGTCAATGTTTCCTTTTAATATTTTTATGGTCGAAAGTTTGGGAACAATCTGTCAACGCGTTATTTTTCTTCATTTCATTATTGTAATTGTTGTTGTTATTGTTTTTTTTTTTTTTGTTATTTTTTTTTTTGTCGTTGTTTATTATTGAATATGAAATAATTTATTCAAATGAATGCAAAGTCATAAAATGAGATAAATTTTTATAATGATTTCGTTCGATCTTCTGGAACTCACTGAAGTGATAACAAATTTGAATTGATCTAACACGAAAACCGTTTACCTGCAAACAAAAACCGATTTATATCAAATGGAACCTGCTAGTTCATGTTGATTCACATATTTCAAACTGAATTTTTTTTGTTCTTCATTTCATCGATATAATAAAACATATATTTATAATATTCGTTTTTTCTGAACTTTTTTTTTTGTTTTTTGTTTTTTTTTTTTCTTTGTTATTTTTTTCTGTTGATCAAGTTTTGCTGTGATTTTTCTTTATATGGCTACCATCTAATTAAATATTGACGTTTTGGTATTGAATAAAAGAAAAAAAAAAAACTATTTGGAAGCGGGTGAGAACACACACAATCATTGTGGTGTTTGTGTAATAACAAATAGCAGCGGGAATGTGAAAAAAGCTATCAACGGGCAATCATTAAGAGATGGAAAAAAAGACGAAACTGGTCAGCAAAAAAAAAAAAGAGCGAATTTAATGCAATCAGACAAACGAATTCGTGTTTGGAATGATCTCAACTTGTGCGAACACATTAAATTTTTCACACACTCACACACACACACACACACACACACACACACACACACACACCACATACACAATACAATGCGATTTGAACTAATTCATAAGTTCAGGTATTAAAAAATCACCGAAAAAATTGCGAGAGTGAAATGAACTCGGCACTACTAAGCCAATCCAAAGAATTTGCACCAAAAAATTCTCCACACAAAATGATGAGATAAGTTAAAAACAAAAGACAACAACAACGATGGAATTTCAGTAAAAATTATGAAGAAGCGATGCACAGAAGAAGACGCAAAAATAGTTTATGTGAATGTTCATTTGAAAGCAGTTAATGAGAATGCATTAATTTGATCGTTTGCTGTGTTTGTGTGTGTGTATGTGCCTCTCTCGAAGAGAAAAAAAAAAATTATGAATCTCTTAGCTTAACAGTTTCATGGTGGGCGACCAGTGCGGATTCTTTACATCTTGATAAAGCAAACGCAAATATAAAATAACAACAAACGAAAAAAGAAAAAAAAAAAAATTAAAACCCATCGAAATGACAGCGAAAAATCAAAAAAAAAAAAAAAATAAAAAAAGAAGAACGCGCGGCTACGACATTAATTCGCAAATTTTTTACATCTGCTGCTGAAAGGCATTAAAAATGTGCTGAACGAAATGAAAGAATGTGACCAACACCGCCTTAACACCGATCGATTTCTTTATTCACTCACAAAATTGTTTGCTCTGATTCGAAATAAAAGCGAAACAAAATAAAAACGACAACCGTGTTTTTCACCGGATTCTTCACTCAGGTTGAGCAGTCACACAGTATATGTGTGTGTGTGTGTGTGTGTGTGTTGTCAAACCATTTTATGCCATGTCGCACTATGAATTTTACGATCGATTCAGGTTAAGTGCTACCCAACAAATTTGGATAATAGTTTGACACATACATTCGTATTTATGAGTTAATTAAATTAGAATGTTTCGTTTTTAGCTTCTTTTTTTTCATTTATTTTACTCGTTCTTTGTTTTTTATTGATGTTGCTGTGATTGAGCTTCTTAAGAATACAGTGAGTTTTAAGACAAATATAATGTGAATCACATCGTTCGAATGCGTGGTAGTCTTCTTTTTTTTTTTGTTTATAAAGTGCCACTGAACATTGGTAAGACAGCTAACAAAAATGTCATTCATTTATGGAAAAACCAAAATTTTGATTCATTCACTTACTACCCATCTTACTCTCGTCTATTCGACAAACAAAGAACCGGAATATAATAAAGATTTTCAAATAGTCGCAAGAAAAAAGGTATCAATGAAATCAAATAAAAAGAGCAAAAACACCGAAAGTGATTTCAAAACACTGGCGGTGATAGCATTGAGGTGAGAACAACTCGACGCTCTCTTAATTGACCGACAATGGCAATTAATCAATTCAAGATCAAAAGATATGCGGCTCACTTCATAAAATCGTCATTCAATTTGTACAAGAATTCTAATCGAATTGTGTGTTCTTGCATTTTTTTTTCTGATCTCAATTCCTTGTACTATCTTTCTGTCCCTTTCTCTCACTTTCTCTCACTTTTTCTCCTTTTTCACTTTTCTCTCTTTCTCTCTCTCTCTCTCTCTCTCTCTCTCTTTCACTTATTCTTTCTCGCTCTCTCTCTTTCTCTTTCTCTTTCTCTCTCTCTCTTTCTCTTTCTCTCTTTCTCTCTCTCTCTCTCTCTCTCTCTCTCTCTCTTTCCATCCCTGCCTCTCTTCCTTTTCCATCTTCCTCTCTTTCTCTCAGTCCATAGAAGCTACCATCTCTTGTAGTTTTCTATGAATAGAACCGAAAAAGTCCGACAAGAAATTGCTCAAGGTAACTTGCATTCAAAATGAAAGGAATGAAATAAACAATTGATTTCATGTTTTTGCTCCAGAAGGAGAAGTAAGACCTCCATCGATGCGAAATTGGAAAATCGTCCAATAGAAAGACAAACCGAATATAGAAGAATGCTCCTTTCATAACTTTCCTTCGTGTGCTCTCTTGTCTGCGTGTGCAGTATTGTACAAAATATAATTCAGTTGCCGATTTTGTGGTATATTAAATTGAACATTCGCTCATTAACACCTGCTGAGCTTACATTATTATTTACGAATGTTCTTCGAATATTCTTTCAATGTACACGTAAGCAATGCAAAAAGAATCAAATTTGAAAAAAGAATAACAACAACGAAGAACAAAAACAAAAAGAAAAACAATGGAGTTACGAAGAGGAATATACAAGTCAAAAAGATATGGCATGTGGAGCTGATGAAAAATGAGAACGAGTACAAAACTTCTGTGAACATTATTGTTTTGGTTAGTCAGAACGAAAGAAAATTAGCCACGTTTATTATTATTATTACACTGCAAGTACAGTTTTGTTTCTTCTAATCTCAAAAGTTTTTATACATTTTGCACGCTAAAATAGTCATCATTTCGAAACAAAGAGATATCCGAATGAAAGAGAAAAAAAATGCAAAATTTTAATGAAAAAATTGATATATTTTTTTTTTCTTCTTCTCTAAAACAACAAGAAAAAAAGAAACTAACTGAAAGAAGTTCCGTCCAGATGTTTCGCTTCGACGAATTGCTTATGAAACATCCAACAAAAATTATTTATAATGAAAAATTAAATTTTAATATAAACTGCACATTTGCGTACAAATTACAGTCATTGAATAGATTCAAGTGGAAATTATTAGCATTTATTTGAAAATAAATTTCTTGGGCTATATAATTTAAGTGAGCTGTAGACTAGAAATGAATTATCATAATCATACAATAAAAATGTTTGAAATGAATACATTTATTGTGCATAGACCGTTTGACTCGATGAAATTTTATTCAAATATGATCCAACTGAGTTCAATCAAATCTCTAGCTGCTCTCTACACTCTGTTCAGGTTGATCTTAATGCGACAACGAGCGTCAGACCTCACACAATGCCAACACAAAATTATATGTATGCATTTGTTTCATTTAGATTTCGCGCCTGAAAAATGCGCACGATCAATATATTAGTCGCGTCACGATGATCATCTCACATCTAGAAATTTATAGCAGCACAAAAAATGAAGAGAAAAAAAAAATAAACGAATGCAGAATTTTTGTAAGAAATGTGATTTGAATGAGCCTAAAATTGGAATTTTCACAATGATTGAGTAGTCAATGAATTCCACAAATTCGAAAAGATCGATCGAAGATAGCATTTAATGCACAAATTATATATATTTGACGTTGGGTCGCTTGAAAATATTTTTTTTTCTTGTTCTCTTGAATTGGCATTGAGTTCTCAAGAAAAAATTTCCATTGCCAGTGTGAAAAGCATTTGGACACAGTATTGTGTAAATATTTGCATGAGACGACATACCAATAAAAAAAAAAGGAACTCTCTCAAAGCCATATAATTATAATAACACCATGAGTTGGGTTTCCGTCTGCTGATGTGTCTAATGAATACTATCGCAGATTATCTATTTTGTCGAAGATTTCTTAAATTGACCGTAACTCCTGCAACACTGATTACGAATTTACTGCTTCGTTATGTTTTTTCATCTTCTATGGAATCGCTCATCTCACAATCTAAATCAAATGAATCATGCTTTTGTTTTCTCACGAAATGGCCATTTTGTGCAAATTCATGTTTTCAGTTGTCTCTCACCGACCCATCTCTAATCGAATTGACACAAATTAACACACAAATGTCTCACAAATGAATGATCTCATATTTGCTGCTCATTTTGTATACTCTCTGTCTCTCTCTCTCGCTTTCTCTCTCTCTCTCTCTCTCTCTTTCTCTCTTCTCTCTTATTCAAAGAGGGTGCACTTCTTGCCTCTGTTCATTTGTTGTTGCTATTTTTCTACCAAATTTATACTAAATTCTCTTAAAATTCATGATCCGATTTATTTCAGCATTCATGTATCTCACTAAGTGCTAAACGCAATTTCAAGCTATGAATTTCGTCTCGGTCGGATGTAAAACTCATAATTTTTTGTTATTATTTCAAGATCAAGATTATGTGATAGCAATTTTCACTCGAATTAGAAAGGCCAACGATACCATAATGGCGCAGACAGCGCAATCCAACAACACAATGGATAAAATATGAAAAATGTGGCAAGATCATGGTCAATGCAGCCATTATTAGACCATTACTTGCACTTTTTTCATCATCTTTATCCGCTCTGACTTAGAGAATTCTATAGAAAATTATTTTGTTGAAATTGTCGAAAAGACAGAAAAAAAAAGAGGTGTAAATTGGCTTTAAGTCTTTGTTTCTCTTTTCTCTTTTTTGTTTCATTCTTTTTTGCTCTTTCGCTCTCTCTTTCTCTCTCTTTCGCTCTCTCTTTCTCTCTCTTTCGCTCTCTCTCTCTCTCTTTTGTTCTCTCTTTCGCTCTCTTTCGTTCTCTCTTTCGCTCTCTTTCCCTCTCTTTCGCTCTCTCTTTCTTCTTTTCGTTCTTTTACATTATTTTACTCATTCACTTTCTTTCGCTCTTTCTCATTCTTTCTTTCCCTTCCCTTAGTCTCTGTCGTTCCCATTTTTTCAATGTCACACTTTTTTGTTTCTTGCTCATCATTTTACCGATGAGATTTCTTAATTGAATTCAACTAAAGACTAGCGATGACAGTTACTGATCAACACTAATCATCATTGTACCGAACAATGTAATTACCGATAACTTGCGAAAAAGCCATTATCCATGGTATTGTGTGTGCGCGCTATGTCTGCTCATCAGGAGACGAGGATGAATTGGCAGCATATTGAATACACATAACACACGCATATATATATATATATATCGTCGTTGCATCGTCAATTAGTGCAAGCGTCGCGTTGTTTACCTGTTTTATTTTTTGTGTAGGAGGCGGACTTTATCGAATTATGTATTTATTTTCAGCTCATATTTCCAATCCAATATAAAAAAGAGTAGAATAGGCGGAGCTTATAGCACAATATTGAATATATTCTCACACACGTTGAAATCAACACAAATTGATGATTCTTAAATGTGAATCAATTTTTTAATGATGTCACATCATTAGCATTGAACTAGGGTGTTTTGAGTATCAAAAACTCGATTTGAACAATTAAAGACACTATTTAACGCAAAAAAAAAAACTCAACGAGTTTTGTTTTTCAACGAGAAAATTTTTTAAATAGAATTAATAAAAGTTACATTTCTTTTAACGATTTAATCTTTTCCGAATTTTTTTTTTCAATGAAAAAAAAAAACACTTTGTTGTTGTTGTAAAAAAAAAACACCGTTTGATTGCTTGATTTATAGCTATGCCGGTTGGCAGATTTGCATTAAAAAATTTTGCCAAAAATCAAATCAAATTTATTCAATCTCATGCATATTCAATGTATTTTATTCAACATTAATGAAATCAAGTGTTGCTACAACCGCATTCTTATTGTATGTTATTATAATTTTAATTGTATCATTTCAACGATTGGCATTTATTGACGGTGATTGACTGACGTTGTGTGTGTGTGTGTTTTTTTTTTTTGTTTTGTTTTGTTCGTTGCTTGCAAATTGTATGACTCAGTGATGTTAATCAAAATTATAGCATATCAAAACATTTGTACAAATCGAATCGTTTAAATGGCATCATGAAAAATTATAGCCACCATTGAAGTTGTGGATATCATAAAACTGGATTTTATAAATCGCATTTTGTATTATGATTATTTGAATATATCATGATTTGTTTCGATTTTGATCGATTTTACGTTATGCCTAAAGGCAACAATTGTTTGACATTATTTTGATTTAATTATGAATAGATTCGAACGATTGAATGTGAATGTTAATGCCATTTACCAATGTAAACATCAATTTGAATTTCAATTGTCATGGTTAAAGTCCATTTTATATAGAACAAATGCAAAACATTTTTTTAAAATCTCTTTTTTTCATTTGTTAAATCGTATTCGAGACAAATACTTGACTTAATTAGAGCGCCCTTTTTTCATTGATTTCCATTGTAATCTATGCAAAAAATCTGTGTAAAAATATTACAAAAAGTGATCAAATAAAAATCATATGCAATTTAAAACTTTTATAGTTGCAATTATAGGCGTTTGAAACTTTTATAGCTTAAGCATTTTGAGAGAGAAAAAAAAAAAAATAAAATGATTTATGCAAACTCACATTTCGATATCTCAACATCTAAATGTGATGTGAGACAAATTGAATATACCAAATGCTAGAATAAATTCCAATAAAATAGTTGCGCATGTGAATGCACATATAATTAAATTTTATATAATGCATTGTTAAATCTCATTGGGTCTTGAATCTCAATGTGAATTGGAACAAGTCCGGTATTATATATAATTTACTTCATTGGGTATCATATTTAGTTTACTTTTGAGCTAAACTGCTAAAATTCATTGGTAAGCAATTTGGTCTATTATTAGACTGTGAAAAAAAAAAACTGATTGCAATGAGAGTTGCGCTAAAATGCATTTCAATTTGAATCAAATTCACCCTATTTAAAAAGGGAATAAATCTGGATTAGCCATCTGATCATGTGTCATATAGAAAATAAACACATGACATACTTTTTCAGTCAATCTTTCTGAATAATACTGAATGAAAAAAGTTGGGCAACCAAGCTGAACTATTTGTCTTTTTTTTTTTATTTATAAAAAAGAACCAAACCTTTTAGTAGCTCTTTACTTATTACATGATGAAGTTCATTGAAGAAAAAAATCCTTAGAATTGACAAAAAAAGAAAATATACCAAAACGGCATCATGACAATTCTCATCCACAAAATAACCACTGTATTCTCATTCATGTATCATGTTAATCGTTGAATAAATTTATTTCCTATTCTTCGAACAAGATAAAAAGGGTGCAATTGTCATGTGATGCATACGGTTTAATGTTTTTGTTATTCTGTTAGAATAATTACAGTGTTGTTGGTTGTCTGTGTCGTGTTTTCAAGTACACATAAGTGATATTAAGTGGAGGTAGAAACAACAATTGCCTTGCAGTCCCGTTTTTTGCTGGTTTTTTTTTTTTTTTTTTTTTTATTTCATCTCTCGAATAATTTTTTTTGTTTTGTTTTGTTTTGTTTCGTTTGGTTGATGTAATAAACGACGGTTATTCTAATGGCAAATTGGGTAAGCTCGCAGCTCATAAACACACGCCAAAGTACACAAAGGATTGGAGGCAAAAGGCGAGAGCGAGAGCGAGAGCGAGAGAGAGGGACAGAAAGGGAAAGAGAAAGGGAGATAAAAATAGGGAGAGAGATAGATAAAGAGATAGAGAGAGATAGAGAGAGATAAAGAGATAGAGAGAGAGATAGAGAGAGAGAGAGATAGATAGAGAGATAGAGAGAGACAGAGTTTGAGAGAGCAAAAATCAAAAAGACGAAAAAAAAAAAATCGGGGACGTTCAAAAGATTTACATGATAGCGATTTGACGAAAAAAATCCACTGTTTGTGCAATCGTAAAATCGAAACACTCAATTTAGTTGTGTTTCGACTGTTGACAAAACAAGACCGAAATTCGTGTTGAAGTGCATATCAAGCGGATTGATGAACAATAGACAATAAAGTTTGAAAATGGAAAACATGTGTTTTTCTATAATATTCATGTGTGTATGTGCTTAGCGAAGCGAATCAAAAACGAGTTATTTAACGTTTAATATATTGTTGATTTAAGTTGAGAGACTCTTGATATTGAAGAAGAAAAAAAATATATATATAAATGATAAAGCCAATCAGTGTGCGCTGTGAATAGATTCCCACCCAGCGGCCAAAAAATTCACTATCGTTCAATACCAGCTTTGATCGTAAATCTCATCGGTTTTCTGTTTTCTATGTTTTCTTTTATGATGATGTATATTTGACGGATAAAACAACCGTGCGCATAACACATTTCGAGCGCATATTAAACACTTGAATGAGAGCGATGATTATTGATCGAAAGGTGTTTGTAGCAAATTATACATCGTAAAGATGAAACACAAATAAAAATGAAAAAAGCAACATAAAAAGAAGAAGAAGAAGAAATATTCGTTTGCATTGCAAAAATGCAAAATCACCGAGCAAAGTGCTATTAATTCGACCGAAAACTGTCGGTAAAAAAAAGCATTCACAAATACATTCAAAACAAAAATACCACACATCGTTTTCAACGGCATTCCACACTTGATTATGTTAGTATTGTATGTATTGAATGCATTCGATAATGGGATGATGCTTAAAGTGTGTTCTTCTTCATGTGTTTTGGCTATATCATGTTGTTCAACATTCAAATGAAAAGTTTATGAGCGAATCGACTTGAAAATATCTAAAAAAGATACACAACGAACAACAGAGGGAAAAAAAACCATGCGAAGCATCAACGAGCCACAGAAATCAACGTGCATCAACGAGCCACAGAAATCAACGTGCATCTCGTTTCCATCGACTGCCAAACTCATGCTGCTCTCATACATAACATTTTCGTAGCACATATAAGAACAGAATTAAAGGAAAACGCACACACTACACATCACATAATATATACACAACAGCACAAAACCTAACTGGCTCGGTTCACTATCTGACTCACTGAATGGCTAAAATGAATGAAAATGATCGGGGAAAATTTTCAACCGAATCCATACGTGGCGAATAAACAACAATTGAGCTAATAAAACGTCATTAGGTGTATAGACATCGCACCAGCGCGTATTGTTATCCATTTCATTAGTTGTGTTGGATGTTTTTCTTTGTTTTCAAGCTTAAATTACACAATCGCGTTTTGTGCAATTTTGGTTTCGATGAGCGATTTCAATATTTCGCTATAAAAAAAAGTGCGAAAAAACTTTAAAGTGACGAAAAAAAGCGAAATCAACGAAAAAGAGAAGAAAATTTTAATGAAAAAAGAAAAAAAAGCAAGAAAAATATAAAAAAAAAATAGAAAAAACGACAAATTAAGACAAATTTACAAATAAAGGGTCGCGAAAAGAGGAGAGAAGGGCAGGAGTATTGAAGAAAAAAACTAAACATACTATTCAATTTTGTTTGAGTAAATGTGATAAAATGATGACAATGCATAATAAACTATCAATTATGACAAATTTATGTGAATTTTTTCTGTACATAGTAAGAAAATTGAACTGAAATTCGAAGACGCTGATTCGATTAATTCGATTAATTAATTCTAATTTTTGTGGAAAATCAAAATTTATTGAATATAACATGCGATAATAAGGATTCAGTATTCGAATCTTAGTTACGATATGGCACCGTGGATTAAACCAACATTCGCCACATTCTTCTTCATTTTATTTCAAAGGTAAATGAAAACACACAGATTACTGTTTGATAAGAGAAAAAAAAAATGCAGTTGAAATTTAATTAAATAAAAAAAAAAAAACACACAAAGCGAAAACAAAATAAAATCAGAGAAAATGTTAAATTGAGTCAAATACGTGAATTTATTGCACACTCAATTCCAAAATGTTTTAAATAAAGTGAAACATAATCGGGTGAAAAGATCTGTATTTAAATTTGGTGTGAAAACAAAGTGAATTGAAAAAGCAAATGGTTATCAGTGACCATTTGCATTTTGGCCGTAAGAGATATTCCAAATTCAAATGATTTATTCATTGATGTAGCACGCACTTTTTCTTTAATTCTTATCTTAATAACCACGTCTTTTGCACTGATAAACATTCGATAATCCAAAATAAAGAAATATTTTAATTGGAAAACATTTAATGAATGGCGTCTATTTTTTTTTTTTTTTTTTTTTTTTTTACTTTTCTTGTATTGATAAGAAAAACGAAGAGTTGCACACATGATGCTGCCGAATTAAATGCTGCAACAAATACACCAGAATATTATCTAGAAATAAATTGAAAACGAATGTTGATAATAAGTTAATGTTTTGAATATATAAAAAGCGTGAGAATGTAAACGCGTGAAATTTTGAATGAAAAAGAAAAAACAATGACATTTTAGTCAATTGATTAAGTTTGAAATGTTAAGTGGTGAACCATGATTATCACATCTGACGAACTGAATAAAATTTTGGATTTTTTCAAAGAAGTTCAATCATTTCTTTGCTTTAAATCGAATCAAATTGAAAAAATTGATACGAATGTGTGGCGAAAAATCAATTTTTTTTTTTTTTCACTTTGATTGAGAAAACTACACTGGAAGGTGAAAAAACGGCAATTTAAAAAGTGTTCCATGTTCAGTCAAGAATGAGGGCGCCTTTCAAACAATACCGTCCATTATTTCAATACAAATCAACACAATAGGCATTAAAGAATCTATTGACCAGTTTTTATTTGCAGTAGTTCGATTCATTTGTGTAACATTTTTCTTACAAATCCCATTGAAGAAACAAAGAGATGAAAGAATATGAGTTCGATGATCAATAGAGATAAAGAAAAATGGAATATCGAACATTTTGGGTTAAATCAATAAATTATCGATTCAACGCTGATTTTGTCTGGTCAAAAATGGTCAATTGTGAATGTAATGATGAGAATTAGTGGAAATTTGGTTCTCATCAAAATTTGTCGTGAAATTTTTCATTTTGCGGTTTTTTGATATTTGACATTTTTGCTTTACCTGTAAAAACCGACATTATTGATCAAAAGATATCAAAAAAAAAAAATTTATTAATAAAATCGATGGCGCTTGATTTTCGGTAGCTCTTGGATTTAGTAGCATCATTCACGCCAATGAATTTTTGGATCAATGTACACAAATGAAACGAATTTGGATCAATATATACAAATGAATCGTGTAGTTTCGAAAAATTCTGTTTTACAAATAAAAATGTTGTCCATTTGCTGGCCTCGAATATGAATATTTGTAAAAGTAGAAGAAAAAAAAAAGAAACCAAAGCAAAAGCGCTTATCTCATTTCAGAAGGGTCGAAGAACCGAAAATAAAATATTACAAAAGAAGTTTCATCAAAGAATGTTCGAATCAGTTGAATGCAGGAGGCAAAAATGCGAAATATGAGCTCGCCAAAGTTAGACATTGTCAAAGAATTTTTCGCTAATTTACCAGACATTTAAATTGATAAAATAAAACAATTTTTACAAAGAGTGTATGCTGTTGTTTGTTTGTTTTGTTGTTGTTTTTTTTTTTAATCTTTTTCCACTGTTAAACTTGATGTTAAAACGTTGTTTATGGTAGTTTAAGAGCAAGAGAACTTACACAAATCCCAAGTTCCAATTATTGGCATAGTTTCGATGCGATGATTTCGTTGTAGATTTTTGTAGTCACAAAGTTAATTGCAAAAGAGATGAGTTGAATTCTGCTTTTGGTTCTTGATGGTTTTTCCATTTTCTCATTCTCTCTAACTGTGTGTGTGTGTTATTCTGGCGAGAGATTATCGCATTGCAAATTTGTGTGGAATATTCAGCTAAATTCCATTGGCATTTTATGGAGCAGTGAAGAAAGAAGAAAAAAAAAAAAACGAATAAAAAATGCGAGATCGAAAACGAATGCGTGAATGTGAGATAGACATAAAGCAAGATAGTAAGAGCAAATATGAGTAAGCAAGACATAGAATGCCCGAGAGCAAGAGAGAAAATCATTCATGGAACTTTGAGCATTCTAAATAATCATAATGCATTTTTCTGCATTGTATTGGAATTTTTCCTCAGTTTTGCTAGCGATTCTCTCTCTCTCTCTCTCTCTCTCTCTCTCTCTCTCTCTCTCTCTCTCTCTCTCTCTCTCTCTCTCTCTCTCTCTCTCTCTCTCTCTCTGTATATAATATTTACGTTCATCGTACACACAGTTACGTGGGAAATTGGTTATTCACAAATCAAAAGCAAGATGAGAATGATGAAGAAATATCTTGATGTTGATATCGTTGAGCTTCAATATTGTTACGCAAACAACATAAATTCCAACAGAACATTTTGCACTCGCTTTGTACACAAACAGGGATTTTCTCTCACGTTTTGATTTTATTTAAAGGAAAAAATTAAAATGCTTCCGCACACAAACTCGTACTTGAAAAATTGAATTCATTATGCCTAATTGAAAACAACAAAAAAAAAAAAAAAAAAAAACAAACGCCAAGACATTGTTTGACATGCAAATTTGTTCGGGTTTCGCGAGCATGTACAGTATGATTTTGACCCGACAAGTGGATTATGCGTGAAAACAGTTGAAGTGTTGCATTTCTCATATTTTCATTTGATGTTGATTGCGTGGCATTCATTCAAGTGAGTGTTGTTGTCGATGGACCTGATACGATGAATATTGTTATAGGAAAATTGATTGCTTTCATTTTAATTAAAAAAAATTATGTCTGTTAAAACAAAACAGAAAGAGAAAGAGAAAGAAAAAAATACATCAAAACATTTGCCTATTGATTTTCCCATTTTTTCAATTCCATTTTTTTTTTTTTTTTTTTTTCACTTTATCCAGAATTATGTACATTTCATCGGATATTCGATCGTCATGTCGAATTGTACCGGGTCTATCACGTGAGCAGCTTGATTTGTGCTATAAAGCATACGATGTTACCATCGCTGCACTAGACGGCTTAGATTTGGCTATGCGTGAATGTCAATTACAGGTATTAAATCAACATTTTAATTCTCTACCACACACGAATTCATTTCGTATTTAAATCCAAAAAAAAAAAAAAAAAAAAAACAATTTAGTTCCAGTGGCATCGTTGGAATTGTTCGTCACTTAACTCAAAGAAGCGTAATCCATACACATCGAACCTATTGAAAAAAGGTAAGCCACCGCGTGATAATTATAGTTCAGGTTTTTTTTTTGTTGTTGTTGTTGATCGGGGGCTTTTTGTTGTAATTCACGTTTTATATTCTTATTCCACAAGTGCATTGTGCATAGACTAAACAAAAGGAAAAATTGAAAAATCATCGATTTTAATAGTAGTTTCGTGAATGGGAAAAACTCAAAGAAAAGCAAAATCACTTACAATTTAATCACTTAATTTAGATTTGATTACACAAATGTCGAAGAAAAGTTGATCGAATGCAATTAGTCACACTTGCGTCTATAGTAAATAGAAATATAAAGAGAGTGGGAAGCAGAAACACACACACACACAGGGAGAGAGAGAGAGAGTGAAAAAAAAAAGAATGATTATACACACGCGCAAAGTGCACGCGACGCTTAATTCAAGAACTATTGAAGGTTTGGCCTTTTCCATCTTTGTGTGCAGCATTGCACACTTGATTCATGCATATAATTTTCAATTTAGTTGAAGAATACAAAGGGAACGACAAACAGTCATATCGAATGAGATTCATTCTATGTTTGACCTCAAAGAAAATTAGCCATGCATTCCAATCATAGTAGAACTCAGCCGTGCCGACAATGGACAAAAAATGCATATTTACATTAATGTTAAAATGACGAAATAAGCTTAAACATGACGGTACAAGCTCTAGTTAGGAGGAGTTACGATATTAACAACAACAAAAAGATCTAATGAAGTCTTAATAAGTTTTTGGTTTTTTTCGTTCTCAACGGTAACTCTTCATCGCTGCATAGGCATTTCTTTGATATTGACGATTAAAATATGATGATGATCACTTGTTTGTACGAGTTACTCCGTTTTAAATTACGCCATTAATCCCAATTAATTTCCATTGCATTTGACTCTAGATTTGACTCTTTTTAGTTTCGAAATAAATTTCGAAATTCATTTTTGAATCAAATTGTTGAGGTGCATTTCCAAAAAAAAAAAAAAAAAAATCCACATCAAATCACAAATCTCTCTTTCAAATGCATTTAATCATTATAATTATCTATGTGTATTTTCATTACTTTTATGAATGAAACACAATTATTTAAAAAAAAAAAAAAAAAATAAAAAAGAAAAAGAATATTTTATGTCTTTTCATTGAAAAATATGTACTAATGATGAGATTCACACAAATCTTATGATGGCCACAAGAATGGTAGCAATTTTCAATGAAGACGGCAGGAGAAAAAAAGCCTCAAATACGCATCAACATCAGATAAAACCAATGAATTTATGTGTGAAATGCGCGGAATGTGGCATAATTATAATTTAGCTTCCAAAACAATTAACAAGATTTATTGATGTTTTCGAAATGTATTTCTTTCAACAATGGTTTTTTTTTTTCATCTACTTTGTGCACCTCGGCTTTTGAGGTAACTTTTTTTTTATTTGATTTAATATTACATTGTTGAAATGGTCCAAACAATTTATGAAAATAGCTTTGTTACCGCAGCAAATCCTCAACCAAGGGAGAGAAAAACATGCACACATATTTTGCAAATGAAACCAAAATCCAATTCTGACCGCAAAGTAATGTGACACCGCGAAATTGCTATTGGTTTTTTTTTTTAAATGCAAATAAAAGAAGAAAAAAACTAAGAATGCAATGACAATTCATCGGAAAAGAAAGACGGCGAAATGAGAAAAGCCGAACCGCATCAAAAACGAATTGGCGACTGGATGCACATAATCACGGAAAACCAATCAATATCATTAAATCGCTTCGTTTTTCTCTGTCTCTCTCTCTCTCTCTCTCTCTCTGTTACGATCTTACTGTTGTGATTGAAATCATTGTCGTTGGTTATAGTCGCTATAATTCGAATATTGTTTTCATTGCATTTTATTTTTACCATTTTGGCTCAAATGATTGCGATGCGCTTACATACCGATAAAGAACCATTTGGTTGGAAAAACCATCATCGAATCGGTAAGCTGTTTAAAAATCGCTAAAAAGCACTTCATTTGTTTAACAAGTTGTATATGTTTGCTGAGTATGCACCATTAAGGTAGTTCGATATTTGCCTACCGATAAATCCATAAATTTTCTGCACTGACGAAATATATGTGCTCGCGCAACATAAGTTCCAATGGGAGAATGCAGAATCTTTTGCAATCTCTCTCTCTCTCTCTCTCTCTCTCTCTCTCTCTCTCTCTCTCTCTCTCTCTCTCACACACACACCTTCCCATTCTCCCACTGTCTCTTTCTTGCTCTCCCATTCTTCATCCATTCCCTTTTTCCTTGTTCCCACTTGCAACCGCAATCAAAAGACATCACATGAAATGCAACGACAAAATGTCAATCTGTCGACTGGATTGCAAAACATTACTTGCGATTCCATTCCATTTTGAATAATATTTATGGTGAAGTGTATTCGAATAAATATTCAAATGGGATATAACATATATACAATCAGTTGCATTGTACGATGGCTTTTCGCATAAATTCGATTTGATTTTGTTTATTGGCTACAGGCAATAAATTTACTTGAGTGCATTTCATTTAAATATCAATAAAATGTACACAATTTTACCATGAATTTCATGGAATAAGGCTAGCAAAACAAAGCACAGCAAATGCATCGTTAATTGTGTGCGCTTACAAGAAAAAGAAAAAACTTCAATAGGATTTATCAATGAAAAATACGGAGAAAAATGCATTTCTAAATCAAAGCAAAGGCAAAATTTAGAATGTTTACATGGAAGCACACAAATGCATAAAATAAATGGACGACTGGAAAGTGAATCAATGTGATGAATGATTTGATTATTTTAAATGTGTAAATTTTAAAGTGCGTAAGACCAAAATAGATGATTTCCGTTTCAAATGACCAAATGACTTGATTCAAACAGCCAAAAAAAAAAAACAAAAAACAAAAAGAACAAAAATCTTCAGGCAAACAGTAAGGCCTAATTTGCGACTCATCTCTCTACAGTGGCATTCTCTTGGAAATCGCGTAAATGTCATTTTCTTGATATTGTTCATTGCAATTATGCAAATGTATAATCGTCAGTAAGTCGTTTGTGGTTGTCGCGGTGTTGTGATTTCAATGCAAAAGACATTTCATTCTGTCTCGTTGTTCACACATCTTTGGATAAAACGGAGCGAATGTCAAAGACAAGGCAGCAAATGCAAATGAAAAGCAAAAATAAAAAAAAAATAAAATAAAACAAAAACACAACGTAGAACAATACGATCCGGTGTGTCAGTTGGGAAGGGCCATAACAAGAGCGATAAACAATTGAAATAATTTATCTTTTGTTTGTGTCGTTTTGTTTTGTCATTTCATCTTGTTGTTATTTTAACTTATCTCGCGTTCCACGTTTTCTCTACTCTCATTTACCATTTCGATTTGATTTTTTCTTCAATTTGCATGGTCTATATGAGCAATGAAGACGTGCCATTGATTTTACTCTTGATTTAGTGTGCAGAGCCGTTACTTTCTCGGCGAATTTTGTTTTTTTTTTCTTTGTTTTTTGTTTTTCGTTCATATTTTTGTTTGTTCCTTTTCCCAATGAAATAGGCTATAAAGAGAGTGCATTTGCATCTGCCATCTCTGCGGCTGGTGTTGCACATTCAATTGCCAGATCATGTAGTCAAGGTCGTTTAATTTCATGCGGATGTGACCCACATGTTAATCGAAAAGGTTTTAACAAATCATTGCGTAAATATTTGGAATTGGATAAACAGCATTTCTTTCAAACAATTGATAATCGTATCATTGATTCAGCGCCCAGCTATTCATCAACCAAAATGCCCAGGTAATTTTGAGAAAATTCTTAAATCACTTCTACTATTATTATTATTTTATTTCATCTCTAAGCAATTTATTTGTTTAAAAATGATTTTCATTCAAAAATTTCCATGAATGATTTTTCTAAAAAAAAAAAAAAAATTTTAGACTGAAAGCGAGTAATCGTTGGAAATGGGGTGGATGTTCGCACAACATGAATTTTGGTATCGAATTTTCCGAAATGTTTTTGGATTCGTTGGAAAAAGCCGGTGATATTCAATCAAAAATTAATCTGCACAATAATCACGTTGGACGATTGGTAAGACAAAAAAAAAAGAAGACTTCATTTGAATCGAAAACCATTCACCAAGAAAAAAAAAATAAATTTCTTTCAGGCAGTGGCGAATAATATGCAAATACGTTGTAAATGTCATGGAATGTCAGGTAGTTGTCAGTTGAAAACTTGCTGGAAATCGGCGCCCGAATTTCGAATCGTTGGCAAAGTGTTAAAGCACATGTTTCGAAATGCTATTTTAATAAATCAATCAAATATGGGCAATGGTGAAGCATTAATACCAACAAATCGCATTGGAAAACATCGTAAACGTAATGGTGTTCGATGGCCACGCAAAGTATTTAATAAACATTCATCGATGCGTTTCAATGAAAAAACATTTGAAAATATGCTATTTTATTATCAACGTTCACCAACATTTTGTGAACGTGATCCATTGGCCGATATTCATGGCACAACTGGCCGACGATGTAATCGAAATTCAACTGGTGTTGGTAGTTGTTCGTCAATGTGTTGCGGTCGTGGTTATAATTTAGTCAAAGAGCATCGTGTGGAAAAATGCGCTTGTAAATTTCATTGGTGTTGCAAAGTTGAATGCAAAGAATGTCACAGCGAAGAATGGGTTAGCACATGCAAATGAAATCACACTATGAACGAAAAAAAAAACAAAACAAAAAAAAAAAAAAAAATAATCGAATCTTCCGTATTAAATTACAACCCTCCGAATTACAATAGCTTTGCCATTAAATACTCAAAATTATTCGTACTTACTCATTTCCATTAAATTGTCATAAATTTCGTTAGAGTTTTAGTTTGACACCGTGCCAAATGCCATACGTCCATGTCAACAATGTTGATTTAGATATATAAAAACTAGCCTATTTATCGTCGTTAGGAATTTAAATTTAATTACAAAAAAACATAGTCGAGTTTGTGTTTTTACTTAATTTTTTTTTTTTAGTTTTTCCATTATTCTTAAGTCGAAATTGTTAAGAGCCAATTTGATTAAAAATAAGTATTTTTTTGCCCATTTACTTATCATTCCGGAAATTAAAGAGTTGAAAATAGTTCTGTATTAAATATATATGAATATATATATATTATATATATGGTAGTTTTATTTAAACACATAAACAATAGATATAAATTCTTGTAAATAAATGTAAACATTAAATAAAATGAAATAATTATAGTTCAACTGCGTAACCCTCAAGCACAACACCCGGATGAATTTCCTCTTGTACATACGTGCCAATATTGTGTAATGCATCGTCACCACCAAGCAAAGTACATTCGCCAAATGATAATTTTCGTTCCGATGGGATTGGCGGAGCTGGAGTTTTTACACGTGGCGCAACTGGTGGCGGTAAATTGTCATTTTCATCAAAATCAAAGTTCATTTTTGCCGATGAAAAAACAATATTGCCATTTGTTGGCGATTCATCATTTCCATTTTCTTTGTTTCGCTTCATTGATGCACGTTGATGTTGCGTTTTTCGTAACATTCCTTGGAAATTAAATGGTGGCGCATCATCGTCATTCTATGTATGTAATTAGAGTGGTTTTTCTTTAGATTTATTTTGTTTTCATTTTCCAAATGCAGTGAAAAAACGGGAAATTTTTTCCACAAAAAATAAATTCCAAATGTTACCTCATCAGCGGTTGAACTCTGACGCCCTAACATTTGCAATTCTTTCACTGGATTCAATTTTCCTCTGATTGCATTCAAATCTTCATTAACAGCTGAATGTTCAGAAGAATCATGGCGTATGACAGGAACATTGGGTGTTGGTGATGCTCCACGGCTTTTATATACAATTGGACGTGTTGGCGCTGAAAAATGGGCTGACACTTCATCACCGGGAATAATTCTACGTTTTGAAAAAGATATAACATTCATAAAATATTGCCTCATAAAAATGTTGTTTTTTTTTTGTCTTCAAAATGGGGTATTTTTGGTAAAAAGGATATTCATTTGTTTAAAATGACAAATTTTGTTTCGTTGTACCTTTGATATTTTTTATCAACAAATCCAGATGCATTAGATACATTAGATGCTTCAGAGGCATTAATAATATGACTTGAAATGTTAACAGTGCGTCGCAATGGAGCGTCCCAATCTTCTTGATCAGATTCATCGCCCATATCTAATGATTCACCAGTAACTGGATCGCACATATAATTTGTATCATAAAATGGAATTTCATTTAAACGGAATGGCAATTTTCGAACTGGTTGACGTATTGATCCCAACAATGCTGGATTTGTTTCTTTTGGATCAATTTTTTCCAATATCATGCATTCATTATACTTTCTTATGGTGGCAACGGCCCCTTGATTGTACAAATGAATCTAAAAAAAAAAAAAATAAAGAAAATCGCATTAATTCAATTTGTTTCCATTTAATTTGAAATATGAATAATGCGATTTGAACCTGTTGAGTTAAATTAATTAGATCCTGATAGCGTGCTGAACGGTAAAGTAAAAGTATTTGAAACAATGATTTGGCTTGCCAACGTTTTGCAAATGGTCGAATAAATTTGGATGTTTCCAAATCAATTTTTCCGGTTTTTGAATTCAGTAAAGGTCCATATTTCTGCCGAACCTTAAAACCACGATAAGCTTCCGAAAGAAAGAAAGAGAGAGAAAGAGAGAAAGAGAGAAAGAGAGAGAGAGAGAGAGAGTGAGAGAGAGAGAGAAAGAGGGAGAGAGAGACAACATTGAAAGAAAAGAAAAGAGATTATATCGATTTCGGATTAGATACACTACAAGCAAACGAATAATCCAATTAAATACGTTGAATAGGCTTTTAAGCAACCATTTATAAGAGAAGACAGAGAATGTGATATATTTCCAAAGAGAGATACCATAATAATAATCTCAGATTGCTTTGAGTCCAATACAATACGAGCGAAAATAAGCTTCAATTCAACGGCTACTTTTATTGGATTAATGAAAACATTTTGATAATATAATATGGTAGAGTTTAATAGTCGTGTGTTTCATTTTGCATTCGATAAATTGATTAAAAATCAGAATCATTTTCGGAATCGTTAATACCTTTTTGTATGGCAATGGCTGCTTCTTCATTCGTCAAATGATGACCACTTTCTTTAACTACACTTTGAACTGAAAATGGATTAGAAATTGACACAAATTTGATAAAATTACAATTAGCAAACGTTGGTGAATTTACTTAATGAAAAACATCAATGAGATTGGAAATGATTATAAAAATGTTGATATAAAAATGAATACACACCTGACTCTTGACGGAGTGTCTTCAATCGGTTTGTCATAATTCGTTTTGCCAAAAATGCACGCATCATTGATTGAACCTTAATAATTTTTTTCACCTGCGTTTCATATAATCTATTCGGTAGAAAAAAGCATTTGTCATTATAAATGACCCATTAATAAGCTTATATAAACATAAATACAAGTAAATAAGCTTTGAATTTGTTTTAACTAAACAAAAAAGTGTGTAAACAAAAAAGCTAAAGTGTAAATGAATTGATTCCAAATGGTTACCGAGATAAATATTCAACATTGTAATATTTCAAAAAGACTTTTGTCTTTCCAATGGCCCATCCTTCCATTTTTAATCGAATTAAAAGCAATCTGCAATTATCTTTTGTCATTTCAACATTCTCATCGAAATCAAAGGCCAAAAATTTATATCTAATTAAAAAAAAAAAAATGGTACATCAATCGTTTAAAAAAAATATTCAAAAATAAATAATTTTTTTTGATTTGGTTAATTGTTACCTTCTCAAAAATTCCTGGAAACAAATCCGTTGCGGATAACCTTTTTGGCGAGCTATAGCTGTATCATGAATTTGCAAAGCTCGAATTTGTTGGAATACCATATCATTCTGAAATCAATTCATACAGTGAATTTTGCTAAGAATCTTTGAAAAAGTAATCACTTTTCTAAGCCAAACTCACATGAAAAGCTCGTGGTTTATAATCCAATGTTGGTCGAATGCATCGAACAAAATGAGTATTTCCACTACTACCACCAATCGATAATCCTTTCAATATTTCCAATGATGTCATTCGAAATAGAGTTGACAAAGTGCGCATTTTATGAACTTGCGAATATTGTCCATGTGATAATGTATTCAATTTTTGCTTTAACTGAAATGTTATTTCAAGGAATTGTTTTTTTTTTCATTGATTTATCAAATAATTGGATTGAAATAATTTTCATACAAAAATGTTTAATTTACAAAAAATTGTAAATTTTTTTTTTTTTTTTGTCTTTCAACATCATTTCTCTTCAATCGATTTCTCTTTAACCAAACTACGATTTAGCAAATACCTTTAATTTTTGCTTTTCAGCAACTAATGCTGCACCCCATTTGGACTTGTTTTTATCAGCATGAGTACTTGGCATTTGATGATTGTATGCTACAGTAAGGTTACCAGTTTTCGAAAGTGGATTTAAGAATAATAATTTAACAATTTCATTTTTCGATATTCTCAATGTTTCCATCTGCAAAAAATAATTGAAGAAAAAAAAAAAACATAAATAAGAATAATTCGTCAATTAATTGGAAATAATTCAATGAATCATTTGTAAAAACACAAAAATATCAATAAAAATATAAAAATCATAATGAATGATGATGATAAATTTAAAAAATGCATAAAATTAAAACGTTGCCAAATTTAACATAATTAAAAATTTACCATTTCTGGTGGTAGAAAATCTCGATTCTTATCAATCATATTACGAACATCATAGGTAACTTTACCAGTGTAATGAGCTACACTAAACTCATGTCCGCTTGCTCTTTGTACATACGAATTTTTCTTTGTGCTGATTGTATCTGGAAATAAATAAGGTAATCTCATTATTTATTCATTTTATTTAATCATTATTTATCTAAATGAAAATTGTAAATCAAATCAAAACTGAAAATTGTAAATAAAATTGTGCATTGGGAAAAAAGTGATTCGGTAATTGTATTCCATGACAAATGAAACAATAATTCTGAAAAGTTCAACCAATGAATTTAAATTCAATTAAATGTTGACCACAAACCAGTAATATATTCGTATTTAAGGCGATCTCGTGTTGCATCGTCCAAAAAGAAAAACAATCCATACGGTTTGGACATTAAATGATCGACAGCATTTTTATTATTATGATATTTATATATTGAATGCGGAATTTGTTCTTCTTCCAATTCAAGTAATTCCCATGCAAACATACGTTGATTATAATGATATTGCAATTGTTCATTCAACGAATTAATCATTAATTGATCGATATGATTGCGTGGCAAACATTCAAATCCAAACATATCATTTAATGAAATCATATTGGCATCGCCACTGTATAAAAATAAAAAATCACATAAATTGTTCATCATTTTAAAAAAACAACAAAATTATTCATCATTTTAAATCAATATTATAATACATTCAATTAACTTACAAAATGGCTCGACCGAACGCAAATTTTTGATTAATAATGTTAACAATCCAATCAACTAAACGGCTATAAATTGTACCGGCAAGAACATCACGTGCATCGCGTGCTTCATCATTTGTATGTTTACGTTTTTCGGCCATACCACCTTGAACTAAACAATAATTGACCAATGCCCATTCAAACTTTTTTTCATCGACTTCAAGTAATTCAGCGACTTTTTGCACTTCATCTGTTGTTTCAATTACCGCAAATTTACCATCTTCAGTAAATCGTACATTGCCCAAAATTAAAATTGCTGCTAATATCTTGCGGATTGATGTAATTTGTTCATCATCGAAATCCATTAATTTAAGATTAGCTTCAAATTCTTGGAATTTTATAACATTTCCTTCTGGATCATCACGACAATATGGTAATTTGCTATCCAATTGCTCAGTTTCGATACGTAAGTAACGATAATTTCGGCCAGAATCAAGTTTCAATGAATCAAGTTCATTTAATTTATTCATGGCATCATAGAAATAGTAAAATATATGAAAGTTTGATTGATCCCTTTAAACGAAATGAAAAAAAAAAAAAAAATGCAATGTGAGTAAAATTTTGAGCAAAAAAAAAACATATTTGGGCGTCTCCATTTACTCTTTTGAGCTTACATGTCAGTTGATGAAACGCGCAACTTTTCCAATAAAAATACATTGTAAATGACTCCACTTAATTTACCACTTGTCCCAAAAGTCAATTGTGTTTGCAATGAACATCTAGTTGAATCAGGATTCACCGGTGTCCCAGCATTTACAAGTGCATGAACAATAGACAGAGATTGTTGAACTCGTTCACTACAATTTTGATTGCCATCACCCAAAAAACACAAATGATTGATTGTGTGTCGCAATTGTGTTGTTTTACCAGAATAACTTTCACCAGCAAATAAAATATGCTGTGGCTCTTCATGATGTAACATATCTTGCATGGCACTATCGGCTACCGTAAATATATGCGGAGCATTGTCTGAACGCGATTTACAATTGTATTTTGCATGTAACTGATTGAATTTTTGGAACAAAAAAAATAGAAAATTGCACAGAATGAAAGACAAATCACATATAAACAATTTTTCATTTTTGCACAAAATATAGAAAGAGAAAAGTAAAATGGAAAAAAAAAAAAATTGAAAAGGGAAAATGGCAAAAAGAGCAAAAAAAAGAGGAAAAACAAAAAGAAGAGCAGAAAAAATAGGAAATGAAAAGAAAATATGGAAAATGGAAAACAAAACACAAATATTTTTCATACACTTCGCGAAAATTCCTTTGGCAATGCATTTGAGTTCAATGAAACGAGTACATCACCAGCGAATGTATACGAATCGCCTCTTTCCAATCGTTGTTTCAACAAATCTGAAATTTTCTCTTCTGACAATTTATCCATTGCACATAAATCTTCAACAATCATTTTCTCGGGATCTGCATCATATTTTTTGATGCAACCATCAATAATGGAAATTTCTTCTTTTGGAATTGTATCCAAAACATCGATTTGGGACAATAAATGCTTTATTTCACACGAAAGCTATAGAAAAGTTCAAAATTGTTTGTTACTATAAATTGTTTTGTGATTATTTTGTGTTTGAAATTTGTCATGATTTATTCCAAAAAAAAACAAAAAAAAAACATTTTTTTGTTTTTCAAAAAGAAAATTTCGATTTGAAAATTACTTTAAAAAAACAAAGAACTTACATGATGATCATTTCCAGTTGGTCCAGTTAATTCTGTAAAAAATGGATGTTCGCATAATTCAACCATGAATGGTCTATTTTCTGGATTTTTTTCTAAACACCTGAAAATAAATCACAATTTTGATTGAATTTCACTGAATTTTTTTTTTTTCCAATTTTCACATTAAAATCATTTTTCTCAAAAAAAATCATACTGACTCAGCAATGAAATCATTGTAATTCTGTGACCAATTAGCTGGACGATAAAGTGTTGGTGGTGGATTTCGTATGATTTGAAACATGGCTCGTGTTGGATGCATATCTACAAATGGTGCAGCTCCATCGCCAATTTCAATAGCTGTAATTCCCAATGCCCAAACATCAATGCGATTACCATATAATTCTTCATTTTTCTTGGATGATTGACCAAACATTTCCGGAGCCATCCAGCATGGTGAACCGATACATGTACTACGTTTACCAAATGTACTGCCGGTACTTTTAGACAAGCCAAAATCGCATAATTTCACCTCACCTTCCGAAGTTAACAGTATATTACTGCCACGAACATCACGATGTACAAAATGTTGTTTATGTAATTTAACCAAAGCTTTCACAGTTTCTCTCAGAATGTATGCAATATGTTCTTCGGACAAACGTCGATTCACCGATTGCAAACGTTTTACAAAATCAATAGCCGATCCACCTTCACAATACTAAAATTTATATTTTTTAAGTGAGTTTTTTTTTTGTTTCTTCGCCAAATTAACGAAACCAATTTTTAACGAGACAGAAGAAAAAAAAGTGCAAAAAAATTCACCTGAAGCACAAACCATATTTCATCTGGGCCACCAGTAACACGTTTACGATAGACACCATAAAAATCTAAAAAGTTTGGATGATCCGAAAAATCTCGTAAAATGCGATATTCATCATCGATGATATGTCTCCTATCATTCTCATATGGTTGAATTTTAACGGCAACCGTTTTGCCATTCGATTCTTTATCAATGGCTTTGTAGACCTTTTTTTTTTTATACAAAAGCAATTTCGTTGGAAAAATAATAATTTCATAATGAATCCATAGAAAGTTTTGATTAAATCACACTCACTTTAGCCCATACTCCAGTTGCAATTTCATCACCCAAATCAAATCGATTCGATGGATCTGGCAATGAATCCACTTTTAAATGTATCATATTTACTTTTTTTTTTTCTTCTATATTTCAAATTATCTTCGTTACACCTAGCAAATTTTTATTCAATTTGCAGTTTCTCTTAACGCTTCAATTGGTTACCTATTTGCACGTGAATGAATATGAATTCGGATTTTGTTAGTAAAGACAACTTAATTGTATTTCCAATAGAATTGAGAGAAGAAGAGAGAAAACGGAAACACAAATCCACTTAAAGCACATTTATAGACATTTTTTTTTTTTTTGTTGAACGCTGAAACCATATTCGCTTTTACACAAGTCCCATTACATTTTTACATTTGCTAGCTAAAATACAGACACGTTTACGATTAAATTAATTAGACAACGGAAAAATTGTAAAATGGAAAATTGAATTCTCAAAACTAGAAGAATCAGATATTACATGAGATTCAGTTCAATTTTAAATGCAAGTTTCTGTATCAGTTTTTAGTTTCAGTTTTTCATATCGCAGTATGATGAGAAAAAAAGCGTGCTTGAATGCACATATTCGTTCGATATATTCGATAAATATACTTTATACTTTTCATTCCCTTCGGATAATTTTCTAGAAATTCATAGAATTGTTTGCAATAGCATTTAAGTATGACTGAAATTGAAACTTTTCTCCATTAATAAACTTGGTAATTGTATATTAAATCGAAATTTTTTTCAAACATTGACTGACCAATGTTCTACTCAAAAATATATTTTACTATTTATGTTTAGTCAAGTTTTGCAAACCATTATAAGAAAATTATTTCTAAGAAAATCCCTCATTAACTTTACTGATAAGAATGGAATATTTTGCATGTAATTTCAAACAAAAAGATTCATTTTCACAAGTCTTGCATTTACAAAATCAGAAAATAAAGTTATTAAATGGTTTTCTCTTGGGTAGTTTAAGTTTTGAAAACTTTGTATGGTTTTTACCATATCATTTTTAGCTTAAAATTGAATATTTCAATTAGTTTTTGTACTTTTCGTAAAAGCGTCTAAAATTTTATTGTAAAATTCATAAGCGTTGTAACTTGTCGTATTAATTTCAACTTTTGTAATAATCACCGCAAATTTTCTGAAAACTTAAAATTACACTGAATCAAAACAATTATAAAACTATTGCAACAATTAAGTTAAAGTCAGTTCAATTCAACGTCTACAATTCAACTGATATGATAATAGAATTCAAATAGTGTTGATTGGCAGTATGTTCATCGGTAATTTTAAACGAATTCACTTTTTAAGTATGTCAGCGAAACCGTAGAAATGCATTTGTATCCATTCAAATATGGTTTCACATGCGTTGTCAA
Organism: Resseliella maxima; assembly: GCA_029041755.1. NCBI lineage: Eukaryota > Metazoa > Arthropoda > Insecta > Diptera > Cecidomyiidae > Resseliella > Resseliella maxima. The sequence continues at coordinate 1,325,496 of JAQOWM010000011.1, read as the reverse complement.
GAGATTTTCCACCGATGGTATTTGGTTGTCTCAACAAGAAAAATTCTTTACATTAAATAATACTTACCTTGAATGCAAAAGACTGGGCTCAAGTTAAAAGTAAAGGCAACAACTTTTAACTTGTTTCGTTTTTGAAAGGCAACAAAAACAAAACAAAAAAAAAATCAATTAAAAAACTTCAATTTATATTTCCATTTAACGTTTTATTTTATTTGTTTTTTTTTTTTTTTGTTGTTGTTTCAGTTGATTTTTCCTTAATTTATTTTTTCTCAGTTTGTTTTTCTTAATTTCTTACATCGTTTTTTTTTTTCTCTTTAATTTTAAATTAATAATAAAAATTACAATTGTATGTGGTTTGAATCGATTAGCGCATAAAACACAAAAAGAGTGTTAAACGGAACAAATGACACATTGCGTTTATGCATTATTATGATGACAAACTATTTTGCTTTTTTTTCTCTATTCAGTTTTGTGTGTGTGTGTATGTGTGTATGTATGTTGAATGATAATTCTTTTGGTTATTTATACAATGCTCGAATGTAATATTGTTTTTTAAGTGTTTTTGTTTTCTCTATCTTCTTTTGTTTTAAGCATAAAATACATTTGAACTGAAAATTGTAATTATATTTGTCTTAATAAAACTAAAATATAATATACAAAATCACAGGTAACACATACTAAACTTAAGTGCATTTTAAACGGGAAAAATTAAATGAAAATAAGAAAAGAAATTTAATACGAAAATGATTAAATGACACAAAATGAAATGTTTACGAAATGAAGTGTCGATATTTGAAAATGAAAAAAAAAAAAAAAAAATTACAAACAAAATTTTAAAATCTAAACAAATGTTTTGATGTGCTTTGGAAAAATTGTATGTTTAATAAATTCATTGTGAGAATGACACCGATGACTATTATTTTTCGTTGGTTTCACACTCAATACTGGCGTAAATACATTTTTATTCTCAACTAATAATTAAGCCATCTTAACAATTAACCGATTGAAATGATTAGCGGTTTATCTTCTTCATTTTCTTCATTTAAAAAAAAAACACATTTGCAATGTATGATTTGCAATTTTATCCATTTTTTCCCTTTTTTTTTTCTTTTGTTGACAAGATTCTTTTTTACGAGAGAGAAAAACAAAACGATTGTTTCTTATTTTATTTCTACACAAAAATTTGTCGCAATTAATACTAATTTTTACTTAAGAAAATGTTCTTTTTTGATTGAAACTCATTTCTATGGCCTTTTCACGGTATTGAACAGAATGTTTTGTTGTTGTTGTTGTTGTTATCGTTACTGTGTGTAAAGAACCAAAGTTTCGTTTTTTTTTTTTTTTTTACTTCGAACGGAAAAAAGACAAATTAATTAAAACTAAATGTGGCATATGTTCAAACTGATTTCGATGTAATTATACAAAAATGTTTTGTAAATAAATCTAATCTATTATTTAAAATTACCTCATGTATTGCCAAGTTTTTTTTCTTGTTTTGTTTTTGTTTTTGTTTTTTTTTTTTCTCAGAAAAAATTCGACAAAATTACATTTTTTAAAAAAGTTGTTCTGATGATGAATTAGGGAAAAACGATGAAAAAAAAAACTATCAAAAATCCTTTGGTATAAGCGCGGTACTTTGATTGAAAAAAGGAGGGCGTATAGAGATGGACAACTGATCATTGTTAATTTTGAAAAATCATAAACAAATCTTAATCTTATATTGAGCATATCCTTTTTCTTTCTTTCTTTTTTTTGATATTTATCATCAACTATTTGCTAGTTTAAATCATTTTGTCCGTCAAAATGGAAATTGTGCAGTTTGAAAATTGATTGAACATTTGCGATGAGTGTCAGCTTTTGTTGAAATGCTTACTTGGCTAAAAGATTCTTTTGGAAATAGGCACCCTTTGTTGAAAGAAACATCTTTCGTAAAAAGAGTAATTTTTTGCCAAATAGACAAATCTCATCGAATGTCTGACACAAGTGCATTTGTTTTTTTTTCTTTCCATTTTTCGATTCGTTTTGTGCACAAAACCAAAAAAAAAAAAAAAAAACAAACAAACAAACTCTCATGCGAGAGAGTGAATAGGTAATGTCGTTGTTCGTCATTTGTCTACATTTGTGTTGAGGGAAAAAATTTGCTGAATGCATGTTTTGTGTTTATAAATAGATGAAATTGCTACATGGAAATTCTGTTTTTAAATATGATGAAATGCAATTGTTCGTCGTAAGAAGTGTAAAAACTAATGTTTTTATTTTTCTTTTATTCATTCGTTCCTAAACTGCATATCATTTTTGTGTTTGCATTTAACTACGTTTGCATTTCTAATTTATCGCAATTTTTATCTATTCCATTTTTCAATAAAATGTCTTTTCGATTGTTTCAAAACGAACAATTTCACATTCCCTTGTATTTAACTAAACAAATACATGTTTTTTTTTTTGTTGATACCATATTCATTAGTTTTACATTGTTTAAATGTATTTTTTTTTTTCTTTTTAATGCCATATTATGATTTGTTCTTCTTCTTTGTTTTGCTTTAAAGTTGGGATCTTAGCAGTGTCCAATATCTATCGAATGTGTACAGTGTACACAACATACTCATTTGTCATTCTGATGACAATACCAGTTACGTTTTTTTTTTTTTTTTTTTTTTTACATTATTCTTACGTCAATATGCATTTGTATAACATACATTTTATTTAATTTAATTTTTTTATTTTTTTTTTATTTCAAGTGCCTCTAGATAACATTCCTTATTTAAATATAATTTTCATATATGTTTTCATTTTCATTTATTTACTCTGAGGATTAATTTTATATATAATAGTAAGACTTAATAAATTTTGCTTTCATTTTCTGGTTGTTTTCTTTTTTCATTATTCATTTGATTGGATAATGGAAATGAGGGTTTGAATTGACATTTCGCTATGATCTCATTCATATTTGTGGATGATGCAATCGGAGTAAATGGTGAAAATTATTCTAAAATTGTGTGAATTTTGACGATGATTTTTTTTTTTTTTTTTTTTTGCAATATGGAAGATCAATTTCTATTTTTTTTTTCTTTGTTTCAATGAAATGTTAAAATAATGAAAAGTTGAGACCGCAAACAAAAATCACCTGAAATGTTTCGCAATGAGACTCGATAGCATTGACTATAAAAAGCAAATTTACTTTTGTTGAACAACAGAAACATGTTCAATCTCGTTCAATTAAAAACGATCTCACTTCTATCTCGTCGTGTTTTTTCGCGCTTTTCTCTTTTCTTTTTTCTCTTTTCTTTCAAGTCATTTGTTTCAATCGTTCAACATTTATCGATTCCTAACATTAATAGTCTTTTTGCGGCGGCCTAGTATTAACCCGTCAAATTGTTTTCTAAATAGGATAATATAGAATAACAACCATCGGCTGCTTTAAAACATATCATTATGAATTATGTGTAATGTGTGTAGAGTGGTGATTGTATGAATGAGTATGTTTCAAAGGAAACTCATTCGCCATTTGTCAATTTGTGAAGAAAATGTTAAATTGACACGCGGAATAAATGAATGTTTTGCGGGACTGAATGAGAGAAATGTGTACGGTGCTTGTTTCGGTTTTCATGACAAAATGTGCGATTAAATACTCAGTTTTATCTATTAGAATATGGGTGTGTGTGTGTGTGTGTGGGAGAATTAACAATAACGGTGGAAAAAAAAACAAAAAAAAAAATTGATTATGAAAATGTGTTGTTGACGTATCGATGAAATGAAGATCGAATGACATTAAAAACATTCGATCAGTAAAAGTGGATGTCTAAATTGATTATCATATACTATTTACAATTACCAGATAACATTTAAACGTTAGGCAAAAAAGAAAATGTTTCCCGATTTTACTATCTTCATGTAATTGGATTCTGTTGGTCGAGCGCATCGTGAGATAAGCGTTTTTTTTTTTTTTTTTCATTCTATTCATTTGGGAACCCATTTCATTTCTCTTTTTTTTCTCATTTATTTATTTATTTCTAATTGAATTTTAATGATAATTTCTTTTTAGTTTAAGAATATGGGCCAATTTTGCTCGAAATAGACAAATTCTCCCTTTTTCCATTGATTTTTCCATTTAAATTTTTATAAACCAATTTGATTATTTGTTTCATAAAATGTACCACATACTTAAAATACGTACATAAAACGTTTGATGTTTATAATGTTCATTTTCTGTTTGGTGACACAATTATTATTATTATTTTTATTTATTTTTTTTCTTTTTTTTTTTTTTTTGTAAAATTTTACGTTTTTTTTTTTTCTTTGTTGAGTATTACCTATTCACTCACACTTTCGGCTAAATACTTGTTTTACTCGAAATAAATTTGGTTTCAGCTCAAATTCTTAATTTTAATTTTTTGACATTTAAGATTTTTCAGTAATTTTCTTACTTTTTTTTTCAGTGTATGCGTGTGTGTGTGTGTGTGTATGTGTTTTCACTCAACAAACAACATTCAAAATGGGAATGTGGATGACACATGAGTTTCGGATGAATATATTTTTATTAATTCGATTTTACACATTTAAAAAATCGATGATGTCGTTCGAACGAATGTATGAGATTTTATAAAATGAAGGAAAATAAGAAACGCATCAAAATCATCGAAAAATCCGTCAGTTTGTACTTTTGTATAAGAAACAAATTATCGCGTGAATATAGTTTGAAGAGTAAATTGTGTATAAAAAGTATTAAATTTTCCGATATATTATTTCATCGGTTCTGGTTAAAATGCATTAATTTAAAAATGAAACGACATTAAATTCATTAATAAAACAAATGAATTGAAACGGAAATTGTCCGTTTAAAAATGATGGACAAGAAAACGGGTCATAAAATGTCATTGTATGTGTATGGCTGTACGTTCAATATTTTTTGTAACAGGTGAAAATATATAGAGTTTGTCATTTGTATTTTCATTTTGTTTTTGTTTTTTTTTTGTTTTTTTTCTTCTCTAAATCTACCATATTTTTATTTTCGGTTTGTTTTAGTTTATTTTTTTTTTTTTACGTCTATGATCATCGAATTTTCCTTTTTATTGTTTAAATATGCTTGAGTAAAAATGATTGGCTTGAACTTATTCATTTTTCTCAGTTTTGCTTATGGTTTAATTACAAAAACAAAATTTACTTTTGTCGAATAATATTATTGTGAATTTGCTTTGTTAGTACCGTGACATGACAATATTCTTACAATTTAATTAATGACAGATTGAATTGATACAAACACAATTGGTTTTTTTTTTGTTGTTGTTGCGTGAAATTGATTTAAGTTTTTTTTTTTTCGTCGTTCTTGATTATAATTGTTTGTCTTCGTGCTTCATATCATTTCGTGCTTTTTGGTGAATTTCTTTTTCAAGTTGTTGTCTTTTCAATGATGGCTTTTCAGTCCTTTTTATAACACGCATGCACATTATTTTCATTGCATTTCATCATTTCTTTTATCTCTCTCTTTAATAAATACTTATGCGGTATAGTTGATCTTTGGAAATTTATAGTTCGTCTAGTTCAGGTATTGTTGTCTCAGTTCGCTGTCCGTACATTGTATTCAATTTATCAAAACGTGGACCCCATGCACCAAGGCAATCATACTCTTGATCCTCATCATCAGTACCTGTAGTGGTGATTAATTTTGATGATTAATCAAATGAGCAAGGAATGGACGGTTCATTTCCGTTGCAATCGTTGTTTTTTCATTACTTTTTTAATTTTTTTTTTCAATAAGTTTCATCATTTTTCGACATTTTTTTTTTTTTTTTTGATATTTTGACTCAATCTCTTAAAAATTATTTATTTATTTATTTTGTCCAATAATTACCTGATGCTAATGAACTAAGTGAACCGGCTGTGCTGCCACCACCTTCATATGCATAATTTCTCAAATCATCAAATGGTGGTGCATTTGGATCGGCATCGGCGCGTTTCTTGTGCTCATCAATAAACATTCCAACATTTGGCTCTTGATTTGGACCTAATGTCATTACTGGATCTGTGAAAATACATAATTTTATCATTAAATTCTCTTCACATATACATTGAATCAGTTAATAATGTTGAGGAAATTTTCATGCAATAAAATATTCCCCATATAATATGATTTAATAACTCTATTAAGTATAATTTTTTTTCTTCACAAAGTTTTTTTTAATATGTTTACATCGTGAATCTACTTGAAATTAAATATTCGGTTAACTTGATGGTAAATTAATTATGACTTTTATCTATTTGATTGGATTTTATTGGTACTTGAAAAGTTCAAAATTGTGAATTTTATGAATTTACCAAAAACATGATTTTATTCTAAATAAAAAAAACTTACACATAATCGGCATTTTGCAGTTGGCTAGTTCGGGCATTGGACCACCAATTGGGATTTGCAATGGTGTGATATCAAAAGCGGTCATATCATCTTCACCGCCACCTTCATCATCGTAGTTAATGATATTTTCTCTAACATCATCATCTGGACCTGGATACTTGATGTGTGCTTCACGTCGTCGACTATATACAACGAATATGAGCACAAGGACTAAAGCAGAAGGGGAAAAAAACAACAACAACAACACAGTTAACAATTAGTATGTTTTCAATTTAAAATGTCGTATTCAACCATTGCATCAATTGAAAATGGAACAAATGATTCAAGTGTATGCGAAGTAACTATGAATTCCCTCGTTATTATCATTGAACTTTTCCAATTTATTTGAAACTTGTGAAACAATTAAAAATTTCCATGGTTTTCAATTGAGCAAAGGTTCTCATCATATAGTGTTGGCAAAATGACTCTTGTGTATGTGCACATGCACATCTAGTGTGAAACTGTGTACGTGCAGGGCAGATTCGTGCAACATCAGCAAAAAAAGAAAATAAGAGTAAAGATCTACATTTCTCTATTATCTAGTTGTTGACATGACATTTACAAAGCCAGAAAAGTTATTATTTCTTTTTTTTTTTTTTGGGGAGAGTTTTTGCTGCCATATAATTTTCGAAAAGTTTAACAACATGATTTAATTCTACATTTATGGAGACTCTTCACATACAGATACGATGAAATTTATTATTAATTTTTCTATTGTAGTTTCAATGTATTGACAAGATGATTTCTTTAGTTTTGATATAAAATACTAACGATGATGATCAAAAAAAAAAAAAAAAAAAACTTAAACTCTAATAACTACTTACATATCAGTGTGCTAGCACAAATAATAATTGCAATAATGAAATTTTTGGATGGTGTTAAAACACCAGATGCCAATAGTTCCAATTCACAATTCATGCCTGTATAACCAAATGGACAATCGCATTCATATTTCCTTGGTGGTTGTAAATCCGTACAGATACCACCATGCAAGCATGGTTGCCACAAACATTCATTTTCGTTAATGCATTGTTGACCGGATAATTTAAAACCAGCTCGACAACTAAACGGATCGAATAATTCGAATAATTTTTTGGAATAAAAAGAAAATAATATTTTACAATGAAAAATGAAAATGAAAAATAAAAATGAAAAAGAAAAAAAATGAAAAAAAAAAAAACAAAACAAAACAAAACAAGATACACTTGAACAATTTATTCATGTGTGTTTCGATGCCAAACGAAATTGAAAACAGAAATATAAAACAAAATACGAAAATAAATAATGAAATAATCCTCATTGTATAAGCAGTTGGTTGTTCGTCGAATTGGATATTTTTATGTTTCGCAACATCGAAACGATACTTGCGATAATTTTTCCAAAAATAAATAACAACAACAACAGCAACAGCAACATAAAATTCAAATAGTATATTATGCGATTGCGTGTAATGTCAGTTGTGTTGAAATGACAATCTTTTCTTTCGTCTATAAATTTATTCGCGCTTTGTTCGCCTATTTCTTTTTTTTTTTTTTATCGAACAATATATATATTTTCAGAGTTTGGTACATTTTTCGGGTGCTGTTTTCTACAATCATTTTTCGTGCTACAAATGTGTGCAATGTATGTAATTAAAATAAACTACAACTAAAATACTACATCTTGCAATTACTTTTCACATTGGAATATTTACTACCAACAATTTTTACTCTTTTACAACAAGTTACTTTCAACGTTTTACTATTTGTTTTTATTTTTTGATTTTTTTTTTTTTTTTTTTTGATTTTTTGTTGGGTTAACATAAAAGAGGATATAATACTACTATTAAAACGATACACACAGATGCAACTTCAAAATAACTAAATCGCAAGCGCTTACAAAACAAATCACACTGAATTTGCGTGGCATACATAAATTCCAAAATGGTGAATGTCTTTGGAATTTCAAATATATATATATACACATACGACATTTGAAACAAGTTTTCTCTTTCTTTTCCAACCGAAAAGAGAAGAAGAAACTTTTCCCAAATGAAAAAAAAGTAAATTTGAAGAGAAACAAAAAAACATTGGAAAGAAAAAGCATACAGCATGCAATTTGTATCGTATTGGAATGAATAGATCGAGTGATGAGGGGGAGAGAAAGATTGAGTGAGAGAGTGAAAAGACAAAATGCAAGTAAAATCGCTGAAATCCTGCATTTAAAATCACTTCTTTGCGAAAAATTAATTTCCCTGTAAAATCCATCATGATTTTGGATTGGCAAAGAGCATACCAAATTCACGCTACCTATTTTAAAATACATCGTAATTTTCCACGTTTGCACATGTTTCCATGGTATTTACATTTAAATTTAAATTTACTTTTTGAGTTAATTTATCAGGTGAAGAATTTTACCGTAAAACGTGTCATTTACTCTGTTACACAATCGATAGAATTCAAACTTTATCCAAAGTGCTGAAATGAATTCCGTGAAAGTGCTCAACGAATGACAACAAATTAACGTTTTTCGTACAAAATAATGATTTCGAGAACGAGTTAAAATCTTTTAAGATTTTAAGTAGTTTGAACTTTAGCTAATACCCTGAGATAATTCCGATTTGCAATGCAATTGAAAAATCACAAATGAAATTCATTTATTCGGTGTGTTTGTTGTTGCACTCTTGACAAAACTTGACTATTTTTTTTTTTTTTTTTTTTTTTTTTTTTTTGAAGATTTAAATAATTTTTATTATTGGATTTTTTGCTTTTTAATTCTTTTTTTCGACATGCCACACATAATCTGCTCAAAGGAAAACTTAATTTTTTTTTTATCATTGATATTGAGCTTAAAATTATTTCAAATTGAGCTGAGAGAGGTTTTGCTCTTAAATAAAGAGGAGATTTCATTTTATTAAATAAAAGTGCCTCCGGCCATTGGCTCCGATAAAAGCAATAAAACTCTTTCTAGTTATAACATATCACGTTCATTAAATCTAATGCAGAATCAATTTCGAAAATCTAATGAAAATATTTATTGATCGTATTTCGTTATAATCTACAGACAAATGCCAATCACTGCAAACAGTACAAATAGTATAACGCAATGGATAAATTTGTTGGAAAATCCAGATTGATTGCATCCAGAGATGGAGTAGTCGTGTTGTCCATGCCATTTAAACCTAAATTAATGAGTCATTCCGATGTTCATGTTTTTGGTCGGAACAACGGAGTGAAACAAAAAGAGAGAGAGAAAAAAAAAACACACAAACATTCACAATAAATTGATATTTGCTAAGGATATTTAGTTGACGCTTTTGGAAAATTCGTTTAGTTCTTGTTGAAATGCATTTGTGAAAGAACAATGGCATTCATTTTGATGCATTTGTTTAAATATTAAGATGAATCGTATAGCATGCAATTTTATTTGAAAATCCATTTATCAGTATGAGTGAAAATATATTTATTTTGAGATTGCTTTAAGCATCGGCAAATCTTTTGTCCTATATAAATGCATAAAACTCATTTCATTTTATTCATGCGGTTTCATTTGAATTGGAAAATCGTACAACACAAAATTGTTAGATTTATACATTAGAAAATATCATCATGCTGTGTGTACATACACATGTCTATGTTGAATGCATGTTTGATTCTTTTTTTTTTGTTCATGTTTCTGGTAAAAAGCGTATATCAAGTGTTTAAATGAAAGTTTTCGATCAAGTTTTCGAACGATAAATCGATTCCGGTGGTTCGTTTTTGCCCCCGATGGATGATAGAGGATGAGGGAATCATGTAACTTTAATTGATTACTGTGCAATTCGTTCGATTATGACGACACTGATTACTGAGATATATATATATCCGTATTTAATACGGTTTTTTTCTTTTTATTCATGCTGTGCAGATGGTCAAATGCAAGATTTCAGATATTGATGTATAAATAGAGTGCGAAGATGATGAGAGAAAAAAAAAACTAATGAAGAAAACTGAAAAAAGTGAAAAAGTTGATGTGTTCATGATGATGCAACTGAAAAATGATGTACGATGGATAATAAATGCAATTAAGGGAATCTCCTTGAGATTCATAGCTACTTATATAATGCAATGACATAGAGTTTGATAACGATACGATATTGATATATGGGTGTATTTTAGATTGTGTTGAATGTATATACAGTTCGAGTCATTTAGATACTTAGATGGATGCATTCTAACGAGAAAAAAAAAAGAAATTCTAGGGGTGAGTGATAGAGAAAAAGAGGAGGAGGAAGCTAGACAAATAAACAAAAGAACAGATATATTTGACACTGTATTATGCTCACTTAAAATGATAAGAAGACAGACAAGTATAGCCGCCAGAGCGCCCATGCTTAATTTTAGCGTTTGACCTTCTTGAATTAATTCACAATTTTCACCCCAAAAACCGTCAAGACAAACGCAACGATAACGGAATTTTGGATCCAAATTGATGCAAGCTGCTCCATTTAAGCATGGCAAATCCAAACATTCATTTCGATCCATGCATCCTTTTTGATCGGTTGACATAATACGACCCTCGCCACAACTGAACAATTTAGTAATTTATGATCGTATTGAAATGGGTAAAAATTACAACGCAGCAACATTTCAATAGGGAACAAGGATAGAGAAAGAGAAAGAGAGATAGAGAGAAAGAGAGAGAAAAATACCAAATATATTTATATTTTTTTTTTTTCTGTAGATTAATCAAATGGGTTGAAACCATAAATTTGTTTGCAACAACAATAACAACAAAAAAATAATATTCAAAGAAAAAATCACGATTCACTTTATTTTATTAAAACTTCCTATGTATTCACGATGAACACTTTTGACCACACAGAAAAGAACAGAAAGAGAATAAATCTCCTCCCAAATCTATTAAATGTAGTCGATTTAAAAGCTATAACTCTGACTTTTTCTCATTCAAATATGCCGAATTCATATGCAAATCAACGATTGTTCGTTTTGTTGTGTTTATCTTTGTCCGTTGTGTACCTCAATGTAAACTTTTTTTTCTTCTTTTTTTTTTCATTCCACTATTCGAAGTCAAAAGAAAGCATCGGAAATGCTGTTTTTTATACGCTTATTCGAATGCAATTTGTGATGAATGTGTCCATTCACCGCTGTCAACCGTGAATAAAGTAATTGTTTTCCTTGTATTTAAAATACACGACAGGCAATCTAGCGATGGAAAATTGTTCACTTGCGCTAAATTAACTTCCAACAAAAGAACTTCTCCATTTTTTTTTTGTCTCCTCATTTCGCTTTTTCCCGTTGTACAAATTCATTGTTTCGAATGGAATATTGAATTTACCACGCCAGATTTGTTGATGTGCAATTTCCAAATAGTGGACAAAATTGCCAACAACAGATTTTTTTCCACTATTCGGTGATATCATATGGGTATGTGTAGGTGTATAAATGGGGGATGTGAGTGTATATATGTTTTTTTTTATCGTATTTTCCTAAATTAATATTGTTAAAACTAAAATAAAAACTTCGTTGATATATTTAAGTGAACTAAAATGTTATAAAATTCACTCTCGCCACACGCATACCAGACAGCAAAAAAGTATAAAACGAAACAATCACCACCACAACTAGATTTGAAAAAAAAAACAACAACAACTACAACAACAACATTCGCACAATCACTGAATGTGTAACATTTGAACATTTTGTTCATTGAATTACAAGTTTTTGTTTTACTTTATTTGTTCTTTTTTTTTTTCATCCAATCGGTGGTTTTCAACAAAAACCAAATTGCATGTTTTTCCAATAAAAACCTCACTCATTGCACGCACAAATAAATCGAAAATAATTTATGAAAGCCAAACTGAACTAATGGTTGAATCAAACCATGTGTGAAAGCTCAAACCAAATTTTTCTCCACAATTTGATGATGAAAAAAAAAAAATTATCACAGAATTATAAAGAAAAAAAAAAAAAACTCACGAAAGCAGAAAAAAAAAGATCCACATCAAAATTGAACAAAAGGTAGAAAAAAACAAAGCCGCTTGTGTCAGAAAAAAGTAAACCAAACAAAAAAAAAAAAAAAAACAAAAAAAAAAAACAAAAAAATACATGCAAAATCACACGTTAGTCGAAAAACTGAAGCCTGAACAATCATTAACAGCAACAGAAAAAAAAAATCAACTGCCAAATGTAACTCATGGTTGAAGTGAACAGAAGAAAAATACAAACTCATGAAGCTGATGCATAAAATACTTAAATTACAGCTTCGTTTTCAATTCAACAAATTGCGTAAACTGACATTGGATATGTACTGTTGGACAAAAATAATTTTGGTTTTTTTTCGAAATGTGATAGTCGAAAATGAAGAGAAAGTGAGATCGTACAAAAAAAAAAACGTCATTTCATTTTCGCTTGAATTTTACTTTGGAAAATTATTAATGAAGTTTTGAAGTGGGTTACCAACATGAAATTCTATTTGACAAACGGTAAAATGCAAGCTTAATAACCTGAAGCCCTCCGGCTGACGCAACTTGGTAATTAATTTGGTTTTCGAAATGAAATGTCAGTTTGCATTATGAATTAATATGAGAAATTCTCAGAAATATGGTGGACCAAAGCATTAGGTCAAATATGCAAACAAAAATTGGATGATTCGAATTTGAAAGCACGGTGAATCGATGAAAATCGATTTATTTCCTCTTTTTTTGTTTTGGGATAAATAATTCACATTCGTTCAATCGCAAAAATCAATTATAAACAAAAATAAACACGCATTCACTCGAAATTTGTCTGTTTATGTTTTTTGTCTGTGTTAATGTGTTTTATTAATTATAATGCAAAATCATTGTTAGTTGATTTTAAATTTTAATATTTGAATGAATTCAAACAAATGTGCAGTAATTATAATGCGGATTCAAGTTTTTTTTTTTTAAACGGACAAACATTGACGGCTTGATGAGACTGCTTTATTTGCGCACATATTTCATTATTAGATTTGTTTTATTTCTGTGTTTTGGTTAAAATGTATTTTATTTTAAGAAAAAAAAAAGAAATAAATGAAAATAGAAAATGAAAACGAAAATTCATTTATCAAATTGAATATTGTTTAACTTACGTGCATTCGTATTCATTCCATAAATCAATACATTCAAATGGATCTGGACATATGACATTTGAACATGGTTTATTCGATGGGCAATTTCGTTCGAGATTTCGTGCCATTGTTGCTTGACCCCATTGGGTACCATTCATTGCCGGCGGTAATGGTAAATGCTTACCTTCCAATCTGTTGAATGATTTCAATTTAAAACAAAAAAAAAAATGTTATTAATAAAAATGAAAACATAAAATTAATATGATTTCAATCAATTAATAAATGTTTCATTGAACAAATATTTGAGTTTAATTGAAAAGTTGTCATTTTCAAAGTTTGAAAATTTCAAACAGTTGATATTTTTGGATTGAACTGCGACCGAAATCGAAATCAAATAAATCAAAAATGTATCAAAATGAAATGATGCATAAACAGATATCTAATCATATATATAGTACCGAATATCATCCAAGCAGCTCTTTTGATAATCCGCATAAACTTCAAATGTTCGAACGCCAGTATATTCAGCTTTGCCACCGGCATAAACGCCTTCCTGTTTATCAACTAATAACCATTGATGTCCAACAAATTCAAATGTTTCATTGTAACGTCGTCCTTCGCCACCATCAAGCTCAAGCATTGCAGCCGATCCATATCGATTTACACGCACCACATGCCATTGACCATCATCAACTAAAACTGCATTTAACCATAAATCTTTCTCTTCCGTACGCAATGAATTTAAATTATAACGGAAATGAAGTCGAGCATCCTTTATTTCCAAAATGCCATATTCACGATTATGTTGATCGCTAACACGGAACAATTCACCATGCTGTTCACGTGTACGGAATCGCAATTGAATTTGTGTACTAAAACGATCTGGTTCAAAGCTTAATGCATATTTAACATAACTTTGTGCTTTAAATGTTGTTGGAATTGTTGGTATATTACATGATGGACCAGTCCATCCCGGTCGGCATTGACAACGTGCTTCACTAAAGCTACCAACACAATTTCCATGCTCCCAGCAACGTGCAGTTTGTTCACTTTGACTGCAAACATCTTCAGTTTGTGGACAACCAGCAACGCTATTTCTTGATAAACCTGGATGTGCTAAATCATATAATTTACTGTTGTGCATTAAATTTCGTATGCAACCATCGAAACCTTTACCAGTCGGCGTATAATGCCATAAATACATTTGTGGATCGAATTGTTCACGATATAAACCACCAATTTGAAGTGGTGCATTTACATTAAGATATTCATTAAATGGTGGAATTGTACCACGCGCTTGACATGACGAATCATCAAAACCAATTTTTAAACCATCATCCGATTCTGAAACTTCACCTGATTTACAATAATCAATAACCATGCGTACGGTTTCAGTGTCCCAAAATACATCCACACGATGCCATTCACCATCATCTAATGTTTTCTTTGTTTTTACTTTTAATTCAAGTGTACCCGAACCAAAATCAATTAATAATCTTGGAAAACCGCGTTCAATTTCAACTGAAATAAAATCTGATACAAGCATTTCATCACGTTCAGGCGGTACAATTGGACCATTGTATATTAAAAGCCCTTCAGATTTTCGTGTTATAAATTCAAAGCTTAAATGTGAACGATCACACATTTCAAGTGGTGGATACCATGCCCATCCAGTACCGCGGAAGCTTCGAGTTGTTTGTTGACAACGTGGACCAGTATATCCGGCTGGACATGAACATGTTGGACCATATCTTGTTTCAACACAACGACCACCATTGTAACATAAATTATTTCGGCATGATTCGGCTTTGCTAAAGTTTCGAGCACCACTACAGGAAAGGTGGAGAATTAGAGAAAAAAAAAAGTGTCATATAATATGTGTTCATTTGGAAAGTAAGTTTTGTTTTTGTTTTGTTTTTTTTTTGTTTTTCTTTTTTCATAATGTGATACACTTGACACTTACCAGTAACATTCTGCTATAACATCCACACGAACACCAACCAATGCTGTTTTATTTGCATTCACCATATATGGCAATGAGCTAATATCAAGTGAATTTGTGCATGAACCTTCACACATTTGATTTTCATATAAACATTCATCGATGCCAACCATTGTAATATTTATACCAACATCCTTTTCAATTTCTTCACGATGCATCAATACAATGCCATTTAATCTAACTGGTTTATAATATGGTGAACCATGTGCTGAGAAACGAACATCTGTTAGAGGTGGATGTTTACGACGTAATTGTACACTAAATACATCAACATTTTCACGTTCTGTATTTAATAAATCAGCCAATTTATCCTTAAATTTATCTAATTTACTTCGGGATAAACTTTGTGCACGATAATTCCAAACACGAATAAAATCTTCATCGGTTATACCAGAAATTCGTATTGAACCAGAATTAATAACAGCATCATTTGGTATTTCACGTACCGTAACTGTTACATTAGCCGCAACATCAGTTTGTGTATGTTTTCGATCATAAACTTTGAATCGTAAATTGTATGTACCTTCGCGTGTACCTTGTCGCATTGTTATCATACCAGTATCTTCATCTAATCTAAATCGTAAATGCTCTTGTGATTCCCAATAGAATTTCTTATCGGGTAAATCCCAATCATCTAAATCGTACACATAAACACGACCAATTTGCGTATCCGGTGCTTGACCTTGATAATTATACACAAATATCTCTTTTGAACCCGGTTGCATTTTGTTATCATTTACATCACCTATAATCACAGTCAGTGTACTTGTACCAGTCATTGCTGGCGTTCCATGATCTTTTATTACAATTGGTATCAAGTACTCTTTTTGTTGTTCACGGTCGAATGAACGTAATGATGATACAATTGCCATACCATCACCATTTGCACCCTCTGAAAATTGAGAAAATAAAACAAAATCCATATAAGAAGTTTATTTTTTTTTTTTTCAACATTTTTTTCTGGTTAATGCTTTGTGCGTGGCAAAATGGATTGTAAGAATTGAAAGAAAAAAAAAATTTTTGTTTCCGTACAATTTTTTTTCGAAAGAAAAAAGTTTTTTTTCGTACAGAAAAGTTAGAAAAATAAGACAAGAATTGAAGAAAATATAAGCAAAAAATTGGCAATAAATTGATGGTAAAAATAAAATATTATGAAAAAGAAGCAAAAACAAAAATCGATTTAAATAAAGAAATGATGAAAATAATTATTTACAAGAAAAGTTATTCTTAGAACATGTAATTTAAGTCTCTTAATGTGTAACAACAAACTTTTGTGCGAACATTTTTTCTAATTGAAATATTTTGTTAAACTTACTTTGATCTTGTTCAACTTTGAATGAAGCTCGAATAATATCATCAGCGCCTGGGTCCAAACGGAATTGAAATGGTGGTCCATTGCTTTTTGATCGATCATCATCGTCGGTGGCTAAAATTTCAACAACTTTACGTGGTGGAACATGTTCGGGCAATACTGGTCGATAATCTTTTAAGAATTTTGGTGCATTATCGTTAATATCTTGTACAATCACAGTTAGCGTTGCGGTAGCCGTTTTTGGTGGAATACCATCATCAATGGCCAATATTTTAACTTGATGCCGTGGTGTTACTTCACGATCCAATGAACGTTGAATTTTAACAACACCTTCTTGATTAATTGAAAATTGTCTTTGTCGATCCGATGTTCGATCAATGGCATATGAAACTTTACTTTTACCACCTTGATCCGGATCATTTGCAACGAATTTTTCCAATGTTTTACCCACTTCTGTATTTTCATATACTTGCACTTCAATATTAGCTCGATCATATACTGGTTTATTATCATTAATATCGCGCAATTTAACAACAACCCATGAATAAGCAACATGATATTTATCATTATCATTATCTTCACCTTTATCATTGACTTGAATACGAAAACGGAATCCATTGCTTTGTAATTGATCTTCATAATCAAGCGGTTGTACAATTTTCAATGAACCAGTTCCATCATTATTTCGTACCATTGTAAATTTATCAGCACCATAACCACTATTGTCAATCACTTTATATTGGAATTTATTGGTTTCATCTTCATCATGCACTGTAACTGTTAAAATTGGCATTTCCGGTAGATTTGTACCATCCGTTTCATCAACTTCTGTAAACCATTCATCTTTGGTAAATTGCGGTGGCATATCATTTATATCTTTAACACGTATCGATGCTGTCCCAGTCCCTTTTAATCCTCCACCATCCATTGCAACCACTTGTATAGAATAATCTGGTGTACGTTCACGATCCAAGCAACAAACTGCAGTTTTTATAACACCCGTATCCGGTTCAATTTCGAATATTGGTGATCCGGTCTCTTCTTCTATCACATTTTTTTCAATCGAATAAATTAATTTTGCATTTGAACCTTCATTTGGATCATCATAATCGACAGCTGTCATTGTCATTACCACCATACCGGCTGTACCATTTTCAGTGACATTACCAAAGTAAACACCTTGCGGGAATATTGGTGCATTATCATTAATATCTTTAAGATTTACTTGTACATCAGCATAACCAACAAGACCTTCACCGCCTTCATCTTGTGCAAACACAGTGAAACGCCATTGTGGTCGTCCATTTGGTTGATCTCGATCCAATGGCTATAAAATAAATTAAAAATCAAACATATTGCATGGTTAGCCAATCATTTTTCGATATAATGTTAAACTTAAATCAAATTTAATGTTCAAAGTCATGCTTGTTCTAGTTTTCGTTATGGTTTTTTTTTTTTTTTTTTTTTTTCATTTTCTTTCTTTTTGTATGTAAAATTAATTGTGTGTTCTGGTTTTGGACATTTTAGCGGAAATATAAATTCGATGTTTAAATTGACATTCGTTGTAAATGTACTTTTCAAATTGTATGGATGGTTTGAGTACGTGCAACGAATTGTAATATTAATACCAGTTTGTGGTCATATCAAATGCATCTGTATGGTTCTGGCTAAATGGACGAATGACAGTGCAATTTTACAACATTTCTGCATTAATCCATGCTGGGTGTAATTGCAAATTTTTGTGTTCGCTTACGAAAACACAAACCAAGTGATTTTCAGTGTGAAGCATACACCACCAAGTGATTTTCAATGTTATGCATTCATCGTTGTCGTCATCTTTTTTTGTTTTTTTTTTTTCTTTTGCTCATTCGTCTCACCAGTTCAAGTCAACGTGACGTTTTTCATTTGCAAAACTCATTATATTTCACTCAATGTGGAAAAGATTACATGAACATCAAATGTATGCTCATTATTGTTATTTTAAAACACTTAAAAAAAACACATTCAATATTTATAAAACTCGTTATCGCAATGCTACCAGACCTGCATGTCTTGATATTGCTGTCATCAAACGATTAACATTTCGAGATTTACATATAATTTTGAATTAATTTAATTTAATTTTGTGTGTACTAAATGGCGGCATAAAATTGACGCGCGAGCGAATATAGAGAGCAAAAAAAAAAAGGAACCAAACAACCACACCGAAAGTGAGAAAGGCAAAGATAGACAAAATGACTCACATTCATTTAATCAGATTGCCAATTGCCGAGTGTCACCCTGAAACACCGACATAGTTGGCGGCAACAAAATGACAGCCGCGCCAATCTGACTGATGATTAAAATCGTGCACCACGACGATATTTCCAGCATTCACAGTTGACACAGTGTGTGTGTGTGTGTGTGTGTGTTTTTGAGCGTATGTGTGTTTGTTAGTGTGTCTGTATGTCGTTTTCATCGAAAATAATTATGTCTCGGAATGTGAATGATGTAATGAAACTGAATGCCATTTTCATTTAAATTTTTTGCTTAAGTGCTCGTGAAACAGCACGTGCTGTCGTGCTCAGTTTTCCATAAATTTAACAGAAAGAAAAACAATAACATTTTGACGATAATTCGACCCAGTCAAACGCATAAATGTCTCGAAATGTTATCATTTAGAGCATTTTGTGACGATTTTTCGTGTTTTTTTTTTTTTTTTTTTTTATTTTCGAGTTGAAATCGTCCTCGTTTTAAACTTAATAAAGAAATTATTAATATAAATGAAATTGCCAAAAAATTACAAATAATTGCAAGATAGACGGCGTTAAGTATCGTTATCTAGGCAAAAATACCGACTATTAAAACAATGCCAATGTACGCAAACGACGAAAATTGAATTAAAATGAATATTTATTGCGAATATTTTTCGAGATTGTAATTAGAAAATAGTAATTTAATATTCCCGGTGCACAGACAAATGCGAAAACTAAGTAAATATTCAAACTGAATAACTCATTCTCAATCCCCCTTTTCTTCTTCTATCTTTTGTACATTCTCATACAGTTTCATTTTTCCCCATTGCTCATTCCACATTTTCTTCCACATTCTCTTGGGCATATTCCCTGTATGGGAACTTCTAATATTTTCACATTTTTTCTCTCTCTCTTCTTCTCTCTTTCTCCCTTTGTCTCCCTCTTTCTCTCTCTTTCTCTCTCTCTTTCTCTCTCTATCTCTGTCTCCCTCTCTCTCTTTCTCTCTCTCTTTCTCCCTCTCTCTCACTCTCTTTCTTCCTCTCTCTTCAGCGATTGAAATTCGATCTGGGAAATAATTGCAAAATAGTAGCAACAAAATTCTATTGGAATGGTGAACGGTAAATTTGCCTTAAATTTTTCAACGCGTATGGTTCGTATAGTGGAAGATTGTACATTGGCTTTAGTAGCATATAAATGAAGCAAGCTGCTTCACAATTTAGCTTTTTAATTAACAATATTTGAGCATTTCAAATGTAAACCATGGTATCGTTTTAAGTATTTTTCAAGTAGCTATTATGTAATCCAATGAATTTTTGCAAAATTCACCTGTGACTTTCGTTTAAATATTAGAATTTCGAATTCTGGCTTAAAGAATTTTAAAAATTGTGGAAGTGGGCGAGCGAAAAAAAAATGCTCCGTAGACATATTTATCGTTGTTTTCATCTAGATGACTTTCTATGGTCCAATATGAAGACCATGATGTATTTTATATTGTTATATTGTATATAATATATTGAAAAATATGAAGAATATTTTACAAATTTAAGAAGAATATTTTGCACCAAAAGTCATTAAATGCTTCAAAAGAGTGTTATACAAAATCTAGCACAGTTAATGATGGGAAGCAAAAAGCAAAATATGTGGAAAGACAGTATAGAGGGAAGAGAAATTTGTGTATAATACAATTTCGATCTGAAGATGGTAGAAGAATAAATTGCTTTTTGAAATATTTTCTCGAAACAAAACAAGAAAAAAAAAAACAGCAAATCACTTTTAATCGGTTTATATAACTCACGTCGTTGTTTGCGCATTTGCCGGTTGGATAAGGGCGTAAAGTGTGTGTGTGTGTGTGTGTTTTTTTGTGTGGGCCTCTTCCATGTGAGAAAAGTTGAATAAAATGTAACGATTTTGATTATTCAACATACCCATCCATGCAGACACACACTGATGCCATATCAACGAAAATGCTTTCTTACTTTTTTCGTTCGAATCATTGCAGTGGATTGGATAAAAACTGCATTTCATAGTGAAACGAGCATCTGTTTTCATTTTATCGCTACGTTACATCGCAAGTATTTCCGCAATCGTATAATCCACAAAAACCAGAGCACCAGCCATCGTGTTTCTCACTCTCACTTCTCTCTCTCTCTCTCTCTCTCTCTCTCTCTCTCTCTCTCTCTCTCTCTCTCTTTCTTCCTTTCTCTCTCATCGTTTCTAATGTGTATATTTTTATAGCGAACAATTTTCTTTTAACCACAGTGAGTGCGAGAAAAAAAAAACAATAAAAGCGAAAACAATTTTGTATAGTCAAACGAAACAATTTAAGCGGATTAGAATTTGGTTTTTCTAAAAGTTTCCATTAAAAATCGGCTGGCAAAAACAAAATTTGTTGATACCATTTTTATACTTTGCACACTTTGATTTCATAACATTCACTTCGCATAAATCTATGCAGATTTGTTCTTTTCTATGGTTTTTTTTTTTCCTTTTCTCGGTTCAAAAGACTCTTAAGTATTTTATGAAATGCTTTTTCAGATAAAATAACATATTTGAACTTACCTTGAGCACGAAAATTTCGCCCGTTGTTCGGTTTATATCGAATTTGCTATTAGCTGGATTATCTGGATCAATGCCTTGTCCGGTCAAAAAGTAGACTATGTTTTGTGGACGATCTTTGTCGCCATCTGATGCTGTCACCTGTATTTTGTTTTTTTTTTTTTCAGTGGTATATATTTTGTGAATATAAATAAAATGGTTTTGTTAATACATTTTACCATAATAAAATTGTTACATTTAAAGCAACAAATACTGTGAAAATCATGCAACAAAAACATCAACAATTCAATTAAATTAAATCAACATTAAAGATAAACTTTTTGTTAGCTACC
This sequence comes from Resseliella maxima, assembly GCA_029041755.1. Taxonomy (NCBI): domain Eukaryota; kingdom Metazoa; phylum Arthropoda; class Insecta; order Diptera; family Cecidomyiidae; genus Resseliella; species Resseliella maxima. The sequence goes on along the minus strand of JAQOWM010000011.1, from coordinate 1,303,601 downwards.
CAACATCAAATGAAATAAAAACCAATAAATGTGGTTGTCATGCAAAAAAAATTATAATAAATACATAAAAGAGAATATACAAAAATTGAATAAAATGTAAAATTCGTGTCAAAATGAACCAATATAACATTTCAATAACACCATGCAATATATATAATTTCAATGACATTACAGTAGTAACAAAACAGTTCAAATTGAAAATGGAAATTAATTTAGCGTGTCGCATTTTAGGTCAATATTTATTAGCATTAATTGGAAATTTATAGTTTGGAATGCATTCATTTTATACAGAATTCCACTAAATTAAATTAACCAATTTGCGGATTTCCGATGTATTCGACAGCTTAAAAATGTGTCCAATATTCAGTTGCGTTAAATATACATACTAGATTAAGAATTTATGAAAAGAGTTTTTGTTTTGCCCCAAATAACATTTATATTTTAGTCATTTTTGTTATTGATAACAATGCTTTAATATTTATTTTCATAAAATGATTTGATTAGCTCTAGTCTCTCACTCTCTCTTACTTTTTCTCTCTCAATCTCTCTCTCTCTCTCTCCCCCTCTCTCTCACTCTTTCTGTCTATTACTCTCTCTCTCTCTCTCTCTCTCTCTCTCTCTCTCTCTCTTCTCTATTTTTCATTTAAATTTTTAATGTGGAAATAATTCACCCATTTAATTAACTACGCAAAATTATGTTCATACAGTTGAATCGTTCTATTTTTCATGATTGTTTTGTATCGTATTTGTTGTGGAAGCAATAAATACCATACGAAAAACATCATCAAAATCATGATCAAAATCATTGTTGGTTCAATTGGATCATTTTAAATTATTTGAAATAACACAAGAATAATCATTTAAACATGCATTCTATCGTAGAAATCTTATTGTAAATTGTGAAAATTGAAATAGTTTACTTTAATGGAATTGAAACGATTTTCGGTCTGATTGAAATGATTTTCAGTATTCGGTTTGAATAAATTTGTTGAAAATAGAGTAATTTTCTATCGATTGAAATTACCTTTGAATCATTCAACCCGGTCCATTTCCAATACTCAATCATTGAGTTTCAATGCAAAACAATTTTTAAATCAACAAAATCCAATGAAATGTTGTTTAAACAATTCAGATAGGCTGTCTATAATGTACATAGAGTGAGAGAAATTCTGTTTGCATTTCTTCAACCATTCCATTGCTTACATATTATTGAAAAGCTCAAACGTAATTAGTAACAAAATGACCGCTATGAAAATAAACTTTAATCGAATCCAAACAGATACAATGATTAATTGGCAATGGAAATTACCAAAGTCTGTGTGTATACTGTATTTTCTTTGTAAATATGTTTGAATATTGGGATGAGAATTCAATGGACTTGAGCAAAATAGAATAATGGACAGAAATAAAAATCGATTAATTTCCGTCGTTTCTGTTTTATTATCACTTCTATCATATTGTGTGTGTGTGTGTGTGTTCGAATACAATATCGAATTACCCATTGGTAATACGATAAAAGATACAAAAAAAAGAAAAATCAAAGTGATCAATCTATTCATTATTGGTTGGATTTGTTAACAATGGACGATTAATAGAGAGTCAAAAGATGTTACATAATATATTGTCATCAGAATAGGTACCTAAACACAGGTATCACAATATGAAATTTTACAAGTAAATATAGATTTTGCCAAAGGCCATTTATAAAATAATAAAATTCAACTTTGCTGAATACTCGACGAGATGGCTTGTTTCCAGGTGCGTTTTGATTAAAAAGGTGAAGGTAATCATTGACACTGGAGAAAAAAAAAGGTCACAAATTTACGGCAAAAATGTATCCTCACAATTTACAATTTTATTTCGACAATGAAAAAAAAAAGCATCGCATTTTTTATTATATTTGAAGGGATTTCATCATCTCAAGCGTCAATTGATTCTTTTTTCTTTTCTTCTCTTTTATATTTTATCAATTGATCGGATGAGATTTATGGAATTTTTTTAGAGCCTTTTTTAATATCAAAATCGTTTAAATTTGATTTTATGGCTGTTACTGTTATGTAATTAGAATGGAATGAATGTAATCGATTTGGATGAGAGAAGTTTTTATACCTTGTGTGTATACACTTAGTCACTGGATAAAACCACAAAGTGAATATTTCGAGTATCACCCTGAAAACTTTTATTCCGAATGGAATTTGGCCGGAAAAGGCTAAATAAAACTCGAAACAAATTTTTTTTTTTCTTGTTTCTTTTTGGAAAAATATTCGCTTGAGTAAACTGATGGCGTGGGTTTTTTTTTTTGTTGTTGCTGTTGCTTGCCACGTTTTTTTTGCTATCTTTTTGTTGTTGATATTGTGGTGTGAGCAGACAATTTTGTGTTTTTTTTCGACAAGTGAATGTGAAATGATATGGTTCAATTTCATTCAAGAGGAAGCCAAAGAGAGAAAGAAAGAAAAAAGTAATGCTTTCACTGGAAATGGCCGGTTAATTAGATTATGTACACGATAAATTAATATACAAAAAGATAAAACTGACAGAAACATATCCGAATCGATACGCAATGGGAGCATCACGGAAGCGAAACGTTGTTATGTCAGAAAGTTCATTTTTTTTTTCTTTTTTTCTTTCTTTCTTTCTTTCTTTCTCTCTTTTTTCTCTCTCTCTCTCTCTCTCTCTCTCTCTCTCTCTCTCTCTCTTTCTCTGTCTCTCTCGTTGAGTTTAAATATTTATTTTTCATTCGTTTCTTGCTTGCTCATTCAACAATATTTGTTTTTTTCCATCATCAATTGTAAATACTGATATCTGTGTTGGATAAAATATTAGCAAAGTAAACAATGTTATTGCTTAACACGGTCATGCTCTTGGTGTCTTTTTCTTATCTCTTCCGATTCATTACAATATCGCATTTTTCGCACTTTGATGAAGGGAATCATGGGAGCAAAAACAGAGGAAGAGAGACAAAAACAGAGCGGAAAAAAAAGCAAAAATCGTATTGCGTACGCGAAGTATATGCACTGCATTTAATTTTGATGAGCTTTTGACAAAGAAGTGGATAAAATATATACAAAGCGCACATCAATATTGTTGTTATCTCGTTACTCTCGATTACGGCACATGAAACGAATGTTATAAATTACACGCACAGATAAACAAGTTAGCTCGCATAAATACGATGTTTTTATATGGCATGTCCTTTTTATTTCTGTACTGATGAAATATGCTAGATAGATATCGCAACACAAACAACTCAAACATAATATTCAATTGCTTTGATGTACTGTGCATATATAGGCTTTAGCGAACTAAATTCCAAAATGTGAAACAAAAAATGGATATTTTCAAGAGTTTTCATCTTGTTCCAATTCGGTGCGAGTTGATCCGGTTTCCCTTTTATTCCCCGAATTCAACATTACATTCATTATTTTTTTTTTTTTTCTTTTTTTTTTTTTTTTTGCTCGTATATTGTTGATCACAACGGTTTTTCTCTGAATATCCATAACCATTGAATGGATACGTTGAATGACTAAACAAATATTCAAATATAATGAATACATATTGCCCATCCATAAAATGTTGAATGTATGTGTGCTTTTTCATTGCATTCATATAATGGGATAGATGTGCTTCACAGCCGAAACCAAAGTATGTGTACTCAAGACGATGAACGTGTACAAACAAAACGTGCATAATAAATTTTCACTAGTTGATTTCAAGCAAGATTCTTAATATGACATTTGAGTTTTAAACGAAATGTACATTTTTATTTACGCTTTTTCACTCTTTTCTTCTTCTTCTTCTTCTTCTTCTTCTTCTGCCATGCCACTTTGCTCAACTGTATTTTATTTACGGATTAATTCCATGTTACCAAGGTTGAAGATTTTTTTCACTCGTGACTTTAGTGTGAATTTTTTTCATTCTTTCTTTCTTCCTTTCTTTCTTTTTTTTTTCACTGACTACTCGAGCAAGATTCTTTTTCCCTTATTTTGTTCACTATTTGAATACAAAAAAGGACAAACCAAGAGAAAACGAAAGAGTAAAAGAGAGAAGAGGCATCGGAGAAAAAAAAAATATTGTCAAGATTTTCCAGGCTTGTTATATTTCATTCAATTTTCTCCGACTTGGATACAAGAGATGAAAAAAAAAAAAAACGAAGCGCACAGTGAGATTGCGATTTCACCGCATTTCAATCAAATGGTGAGCATCTCGAGTGTTTACATATTCATCTGAATTCCTGATAGCGTGACTGGTTTTTATTGCTATTTTCTCGGTTTTTCTTCCGTGTCAAGAAAATTTTGTATTCTCATGTGTCTTCCGTTTTGTTTGCATAAAATGCGTACACTTTAATACGAACATTGCATGAACTGAACTCATTGAGAGCTCCATGGGAAAATTGAATGTTTTTTTTTTTTTGCTTCATAAAAATGACAAAACTACTGCAAAGTGTATGGACTACTTTCCAGGATGCTTATGAATTAGATTGTTGTTTGCTGTTGAATAAATGTGTTGACAATTAAAATATGTACGCTTTCCAATTAAGTTTTTCATCATTTTTTTTTTCTTCACATTTTTACTGGAAAATTCAAATATCACGATTTTCGCAGTCATTTTTTTTTTCAAAAATTGAATTCAAAGCATTTCTTGCTATTGAATTTAAAACATTTGTAACAATTGAATTAATGGAATTTCATTGCAAATTAGTATTGTGATTGAGTAAATAAAACTTTCTTTACAAATATTAACTTATTCAATTTTATTGAAAAGATTTAACTTTGTATATTGAAAAACAAAACTCAAGACATGTTTAATATTATTCCAATATGTAGAATGTCTTCTTTTGATAATTGAAAATTCAAAAGAGTGAAACGTGCTCGTATTTAACCCTACGCCATAAGATTTAAATAGTAATTGAATAAATATTGAATGTTGTCAATTATTTACGAATCATTTCATGTGTAAATTCAATGGTTCCAATACTGATTGCGAAAGATGAGCAAAGTTTATTTTTTTCTTCTTCATATAAATAAAAGTTTGTAATATAATTATGTGAAAATGTATGCTCATCAAAAACGATGACAAATTGACAATTACTCCTATAAAATATGTACCTTCTTCAAAAAAAAAAAAAAAAAAAAAAAATGAAAGAAAATTGGGCTAAAATGCTTAAAAAAATGTATTTCGCAATGGTATTAATCAAAAAGAAAATTACGGGAACTTGCATTTCAAGAAAAAAAATTTCCATAATCAAAATTTCTTTTAATTCCGTTATCAAAATCGTGAATATATCTGGATACACATTCTCAAAATATCCATAAACTTGAGATGTTCCCAATGATAACAAGTCGGTTGTGTGTTCAAACACTTGTATTAGCCATAAATGAATCGTAAAAAATCCATTTTCTTGACTATGTACAGTTGTCACCTCATCACGTAGATTTTCATAATTTTCATTTCAAATTCAAATGATATTGGCTTGAACGTTGTAAATTTTATGCACTGAAGTTTTACCGATCGAAAACTTTTGTGGAAATAAAGTTAAAATTCTTCGGTTTGTTTTCTTCTCTCTCTCTCTCTCTCTCTCTCTCTCTCTCTCTCTCTCTCTCTCTCTCTCTCTCTCTCTCTCTCTCTCTTATAAATTGATTAAAATTGGTTTTGCGGGAGTGCGAAGAGTTGCAAAAAGTTTTTGCGTGCGCAATTGGCAAGAGTTTATGTATAAAATCATTGAAAGTTAGTGTAAGAAACTTAATGAAATTGATAAAATTATTGCCCTTTATTCTGGGCATTTTATTTAACTGGTAGCACGACATGTCGTCGATGATGACGACGACACCGACGATGAAGACGTCGTCGTTGTCGTCGACAAGTGTTGTGAAATGGTTAAGAAAACATGTAAGCTAAAGACGAAGCCATTGTGTTTGCCATGCACATACACACACAATTAGATTTTCATTGACAACTGTATACGAGTGCGCTTATTAGCACAAGTTGCAGTTGAAATGGTTTTTGTGTTCATGTTCGTGTTCGTGTTCGTGTTCGTGTGTATCGTGGATGAAAACTTTGTTAGAATAATTTGAATATAAAAGCCTAATCAATGGTATGACCGTAATTAAAAGTAATGGAGTTTGCCTTAATTGCATGTATTACATTGGGATGAAAAACTTGTGTGCACAAAACACCGAACGAGACACGACACATTTGTATTCCATTGTTTGAACTGTGAACAGAACAAAATAATTGCAACATGGCAATTTCTTCTTCTTCTTCTTTCTTTTACTCCATTGAATCATTGACAAATTTTTATTTTCTAACAACAGCAGCTGAAGTAGCAGCTGTGTGCGTGTTCATTTTAAATGAATATCTTAATTCCACTCATTCTCATTTTCAGTCTCATCCTCATCCTCATCCTCATTGTCATTTTCATTCAAAACAAATGACACATTTTAATGAAGCTTGTTGAAAATCTGTGTAAACATTACATCAGTTCCATTAATGGACTCGAACATAAATGGGCTAATCATTTTGAAACATAACTACATCTCAATTTACTCGCATTTGAATTATTTGCAATTTAAAAACGGTGTTAAGTGTATTCACAAACTGAGATTAAGTGTAAGCATGCATATATAAATATATAATTGAGCGACCAGTTTGACAAACAAGTGGTGTATATGTATGTGTATGAGTGTGTGTGTGTGTGTGTAAGAGATTGAATGTCCATGGTTTTTGGTTTTGAAAGCGGGCAACAGTGGAGAAACTGTTTGGAAAATTCACTTGTGAAATGGTTTGTAATCATATATTTGAATTTAAAGTGAACTTCCATTTGCCCAAAGGTCATTTGAAATATAGAGGACAGTGTTACTCAATTTCGCTTGAAATGGTACAGGTAACAACCGAATATGAAATGAGCAATAAATTTTTGAACGAAAAGAAAAAAAAAACTCCCAAAACTTATGAATATTGTTATTAGTGGATTCTTTTTAAAAAACAAACTTTTTTTTTCTTTTCGTTTCATTTTGTTTGCCATCATTTTTGCTGGCACCAGCAATAAATATATGTGAAAAGTTCAACTTTATTATTATGAATGAAATGGAAGAACACCACTTCAAGCACTTACTGATGACACAATTCTATTTCAGAGCCAACATGAAAAATGCAAATGTTCAAGTTTCAGGTATAAGAAATCAAGTCACCAAATGTGCTTTGGTAAAACATATGGACCAAATAGGGAGATTGCTACTTAAAAACCAGAAATTGTGCTAATGTGTTTTATCGTTTCTAGTTTTGTGTTCAGTTATCCCCATTGGGAACGAACAAGCACAAATTATCCACAAACATTTTTGACGACACAGTCAAAACATGGAAATGCATTGTGTGCACGCACACAAACACACATTCAAAATAGTAAAATGTGAAACTTTTTCTTCAAGTATGCAAATGCTTACTTTTTTGATGGTCATTCTTAGGTACCTGCATGTGATCATCCATCAAGCATGTATTTTTTTTTTCTTCCTTCTCATATCAAAGTGCTCTTTTTTTTCACTGTCTCTAAATTGTGGCTTTAACTTTCAAACTATCTGTTCAATTTCAAGACAAGCAACAGAGCACATCACTTTCATCAAGTGAATTCTATACTGTTGTTGTCGTTTTTCAAACACTTTTGTTCCATCCCATGAGAGTGAATAATCCACTGTGGATCCCCATTTCAAGGGATACCGCATATCATTTCGGTTATTTTAATTATTTTGAATACATCAACCATATATGCAAAATATCCCGTTCAGATATTTCATTAAAATTGTACCAGGTCATTCTGTGTTCATTAAATTCCATGTTTTTGATTTCGTTTGATGGTTTGTATTTAAATTTCATAAATGTGGTTTCATTATAATAAGCTGTCGTTTCGTTTTTTTTTTTTTTTTGTTTTTTTTTTCTGTTTCGTATTTCATTGCAATTCAGTAATCCAATGACAGTGTTTGGTTTCATTGTTATTGTCACATTATATGAATAATACCATCGTTTCAATCATCCAACCGATCTGTCAATATGATTGATTGATTCATCTACCTGTTTCCCATTTCGATATTATTATGTTTTTTTCTCTCTTCCTCTTTCTCGTTAATCTCACGTTGTCGTGTTTTTTGGTGAAATATAATTTATTTTATACGCTTATAGCAATTCAATGACAAAAATAAAATAATCGAAATGTCGAAATGAATGACATTTAGAATGAATGGCTTAAATAAATCGAATTTTAAAATGAAAATATCAATGAGCAACATAAAAGCTTATAAATATTTCTCATTTCGTTTGACTTCAATAAATCTTCAGAGAAAAACTAACATTTTTATCTCTATTTCTCTTCACTTTTATTTAACATTTTCTTTCTAAGAAACGATAATATATTTATTCATAAATTTTCTTTTTATATCAAACACATTTCTAAAGAATTTGTTCAAAGCTTTTTTCAGTTTCTTCGTATTTTATTCTTATTTTTTTTTTTTCAACTCAAATTTCATATTGTTAGCACTGATTTTAAGCATTTAAAACTAGCAGAATTTTTGTTACAAACATTTTTCTCAAAACTTTTTCTTTTTTAGTGGTTCATTCTTTGACTCGTTTGATGGAAAATATTTAAGACACTTTTACTGTATATAAGTTATTTGCAAATGAGAAGATAAAATCGTTGTGGAAATTTGTGCTTTCTTGAATAAAAAATTGAGTAGGAAATCGATTGTTATGCTCGCATCAAAAACACTACAAAGTCTACTTTTAATTTAAATTCTTGGAAAATTCAGCGAAAAGCCACAGCTCGCAAAATTGTGCTTGAAAAACTTTTAGTGTGTTCAATTTTTTGTTTTCTTTTTTTTTTGCATTTGCTACTAAAGCATGATGACAAGATGAGATTTCAAGATGAGAAAATGAGAGAGAGAGAGAGAGAGAGAGAGAGAGAGAGATAAAAAACAGAAAGAGAAAATGTGTATGCCATCACCAGCAGCCACAAATAAATTCAAAATCGTATTTATTTGCATAAAATGTGCATAAATTTTGTTTTATGCGTACAATGCAGTAAATTTCAATATAATCTATAAATCATGAAATTTATCTCCATTAAATTGATATTAACGCAAACCGAAATGGTAAAATTATATACAATGTGCACAATGAGAACGGGTATTTTGTAGATAGTGAATATGCTTTTAAAATATGATATTTTATGTGAAGTAAATGGGAATTGAGTATATTTGGTATTGAATTTTAGATATGTTTAATGTAGTTAATGGGAATGCAACCAAATTGTTGAAGATGATGACGATGATGATGATGATGATGAGTGCGGTAACAGACAATTATTCAAGCACACCAACAAGTAGTTAGATCACCGAAATGATACACTCTGCTCATATTTGTGGAAATTGTGTGTGTGTGTGTGTGTTTCGTTGCACAAAATACAAAATTGAAATTTATAATTGTCGCCTCAAATACAATATTGCATTTTGCAAGCAATAGCATTGGTAAATTTGAAAGAGAAAATATGCAATTATTAATGATTTCATGTATTAAATTGAATGTTGTTTCAAGTGCTTTTAATTGAAGCTCATTTTCTATACTTCTTCTTGGAAAACTTGAAATCTGCGTTACGAAACAATACATTTTGAAAAAAAAAAAAAAAAACATATTTGAGAAAGATATGAAAACCTGACTGATAGTTTTGAAAGCATATTTCTGAGTTATGATTCGAGATGGTTATTAACATAATTTTATTATTCATTCATATTTCAAGAACTTTTCAAAACGACTTTTTCAATAAAAAATTTGTAAATTAGTGTTTCGAATCGGTGGTGAAATAAATAAAATAAAAAAATAAAAATCGAAATATTCGATAGTTTATGATGGATTTCGCAGTATTTATGGATGCAATGCAGAATCTTAAGCCGCTTAAATATTAAAAAAAGAGGTTTTCGAAGAATAATTTAATCTTATCTTGATTGTTTCATCTTAATGGACACTGTACTGTGTTGATTTTCGATAGATTTTGTTAGTGTATTAGTAAATTTGCTATCAGTTAATATATTCCATAGAATTAAAAGGGAAAATATTGTTAGCAAGAAGACAGAGATAATAGAAAGATAAGATATAAATATGTATTATAAAGAAGATATGTGTAATATTTGTATGAATTTTTTTTTTCTGGACCTGAATCATTGGATATGGTGCAGATATTTCCTCGTCCATTACTTTGCAGTAAAGTTTTTCGGGAAAAACGGGCGGCAAATCATTCACATCTCGTACGGTTATAATAATTTTCGTGTGATTTTCGTTGAGACTGTCTGACGCCACAAGTGTTAAATCGTACTATATGCGGATAATATTGTATGCGCATCATACATACACATGCATAGAATAATACAAATACAACACGAATAATTTATCGCCGAAAGACGACGCATTTTATCCATTTTGATTTCATCCAATAAATTTATATATCAGTTTTGTTTTTGTGTACGCCGGAACAATACGATCCAAAAATGTTTATGAATCGAAGATGCAAAGTTTTCATGCAATGTGTTGAGAAATCGAAAAAAAAAGAGAAAGAGAAAAAAAAAAAACAAAAACACAAAAATAAATAAATAAAAATATTAAATAAAAACAAAAACGGGGAATTTGAAAAAAAACCCAAAACCCAAAAAAACTCCCCCAATTTTTCACACAAAACATAAATATTTAGTGTTTCCCACGAATTTTTGCGGGTTTGTAGCAGATATTCCCTCTATGATCACGAAGAATATCTGCTGCAAATCCAAACTATCTGCAATATCTGCAACACATCTGATTTGATAAATTCCCCTAGACAAAAACAAAGATGAGAAAAAAAAGGAATATCGAAATAGATAATGAAATGGTTGCGTCGAGACATTCGCAGTGAAGCGAAATAATCAAAATTCATCGATACGAAAGAAATTCTATTCGATCTAAATAAAGACTGACGAAGGGAAATAAAACGCAAGATGACGACAGCATTTATCACCTAAACTGATTCCGACAAAGCAAGAGCAAAAGGGAAAGGACAAGACAAAAATTGATGAAAATATGTGTGTTTGCGAGAACATTGATTTGGATTCAATGACAAAACAATATCTATAACAATTGAAACGAATTCAAAATTAATCGAATTTAGTATTGAGTAATACAGGTTGTTGTCAACACAAAAGCATCCATTTCCCACCGAAATTCAAAACGAATGAGAAAGAAAAACGAAAGAAGAAAAATCGGTTTTGGAAAAAAGGTCTGAAAAGTGACGGCATCTTTGCAATGGAAATTAACCGGAGGCGTAAACAAAATGCCTTTGATTCATGCACGTCTTTTTGACGCCTCATTCCTTACATTTTGGTGTTTTTTTTTTCTCTTTGTTTGTTGATTCTTTTCTCACAACGAGATGAAATAAAAATAACTAAAATACTTGAAAAGTAAAACGAAAGAGAGAGAGAGTGAGAGTGAGAGAGAGAGAGAGAGAGAGAGAGAGAGAAAGAGTGAGAGTGAGAGTGAGAGGGAGAGAAAGAAAAAAAAACTCTCTTTTTGATTGAAGATTTATGTAGCCAAAAGTCACAAAGTTCGCATATGTCTCTCTATCTATTTTGTTTGGATATTCCTAACGGTCGAACTCAATTTGTATGTACTTTGTATATGTCTGGCTGACTGTCGGTATTTATTGTGTATGTGTAAAAGAGAACTCTATTCTTTGCAGCTAAATTTTCGATGCGTGACTTTTGCTCAAAATGAACTTTTGGTTTGAGTTTTGTAGGTTTTTTGTTCGTTTACCGCATTCACAAAGAAGCATGCTTCCAAACGTAGAAATATTCATCTTTACACACAAAAAAATAAATTGGTATTTCAGTTAAATTTAGTGGTGGATATATGATTTACCACATAACTTTGAGATTTTACCACATGCAATTTCATATAATTTGACATCCATAGCTTGTGGTAAAATATTGAAGTTATGTGGTAAAATAAACAGAAATGTATATTTTGTACTATAAATTGCTGTTTTACCACATTATTTTTTTGTGTGTACGTCTTTTTTTTTTCTTCTTGTTGTTATCGAGTTTTTCACGTCAGAATGGCGTCACTTGTTTTTACTTAGAATATACTTGAATCAAAGGGGGATGCAGTTAATAATTGATGGTCAATTCATGTGCACGCAAAACGAACATCAACAAGAAAGAAAAAAAGTTTTACCGATGATTTATTGGGATGAATTCACAGATGGAAAAATGGAGTATTCAAAACAAAGTAAAATCAAAAACAAAACAAAAAAACACACACAAAACGAAGTACGTCAAAGTCAAGTAAAACAAAATCAAATGAAAAATGGCAACACGCGTATACAAAGAAACACAAAAATCCAAATAAAATGTTTTATGAATTACATATGGTTCCAATGATAAAAAGCTATAGATATCTAAAGAATCTACGAAAATTTGGGATGCAAACAAAAGGGAGCAAATTGTTGAATACAATCAAAATAAAAGCACAAAACCAACGGAAAAACTGTCTTTTGAATGACCTGTAAGACTCGTTTTGGTAAATTTCGATCATCTTCTTCCGTAATTTGTGTACGATACGTTGGCCGTTCAAATACTGGTGGATTACTGTAAATATGTATCGAGAATAAACATTTAAGTTTCGCATCAAAATGAATGGCCATTGAATGATAATCGCTATTCAAAATTTTAACACAATACTTACTCATTGACATCTTTAACATGAATAACAACTGTTGTGTAGTTTTCCTTTAAATTATCGGATGCCGCTAAACGAAGTTCGTACTGTTTAACAAATACCATGCAGCAAAAAAGAAATGACAAAAAGAGAAAGCATTTTTATGAGTTTGAGTTTAAATTTCAATTAACACACCCAACCTAAGCAAAGTCAACAAAATAATTGAAAAAGATGGCATTTTTTAGGGAGCGACTAAACCACTTGTTATTTCATCATCGATGTTTTCCTTTCTGTCATTTGACTGTAGGCTTCATCAAGTGTGAACAAGTGTTTTAAAACTGATAAGTACGACATAATTGAAAATCAATACAAAATTTAATTTTCTATACACGGTTTGATCACCATCACAAGTGCAACCATTTTTAATTCTGTTTTGCCCCACAATTTCTTCAGATGAAAAACTTCATTATTTATTAGGAACTAACTCAAAATTATCCATAAAAAAAAACCCATTTACGATCTGTTGACAATATGAACTTTGGAACCATGTATTTTACGATGCAGGTGAAACCAATGAATGTAATTAACTTGGCCGTTTGAAAGAAAACTTTTCCATTTTCGCACCATGTCCGCTTGAAAAGTCGAAGAGCTCCCTTTGTGTGTGAAATGAATTGAAAAATCGTTTACACTAAATGCAAACTTTATGTGCTTTTTCTTTTCTTTCTAAAACTGGGCATTTTTGGTTTGTGTAAAGAACAGCCATCGAAATAAACACGGTCGCAATCAATAGACGAGATAAGTGAGACGCTTTTATACTTAATTTGTGTGTTGTATTCAATTTTGAACATTTTCATTAAACGAACACAATATTCAAACAATTAATTAAGTTTAAGAGTCCACTTTGTAAAGCATTTTGAAATATGCAGCATAATATTCATAATGATATTATTAACACACAATCGGTCCACAGAAAAATATTCGTTTTGAAAATGAATGAAGATCAACTTGAAAACCATTGACAAGGGATATTTTTTTTTTTCTTTGCCATAGTCAGTTGATCTGAATTTTAACCTCAGTTGGTCGGTTCGTGAAACGTTCATTGTGCGTTTATTTGAATGCACTTTTTCATAAGATTACTACTCAAGGATTTAAATTAAAAGAATTTTCTTTCGTACATTTTTTTTTTTTTTTTTTTTCAACGACATTTTTCTTTCAACTAGCTGACTGGCTCAATTAGATAACAGCTTGACAATCCGATGCTTGATGTTCACTTTAATGAACAAACTTGTTAATAATGAATTTACATTTAATTATTCAATGTATGAGTCAATTTTTGATCTTTTAACAAGCAACAGACAAACCATCTCTTTGATGATATAAATACGTCATTCATTTGAGTTTCATTCATTCATTTTCTCTTTCTATGATTCTCATTATTTCCTTGGATATTCGTATTTTTTTATTGGTTTTTTTGTTGGCATGATTGTCGAGCGCGCATCACCAATGGAATTTATGGGAATTTATGGTATTCTCGAGTATATTTGTAGTATTGTGATTTCATTACAATTCCGTTGTCCTTTTAACAAATTCAAAATAGAATTAACAACAGACAGAAGAAAAACGATGTACGTCAAAAAGACTTGAGAAAGAGAGAAAGAGAGAAAGAGAGACAGACAGACAGACAGAGAGAGAGAGAGAGAGAGAGAGAGAGAGAGAGAGAAAGAGAAAGAGAGAGAAAGAGAGATGGAGAGAGGGAGAGAGAGAGAAAAATTACATTAAGAAAGACAGCAAAATTCTCATTATGTGAAATGCGTGATTTAATTTTCCACATCACAGTGTCTTTTGCGTCTAGCGTTCGGTAAATCATTATGCATTGCAATTGCTTGAACTGAAGAAAATGAAGAAACTGAATGATGGCCAACACCATTACTATGTTTGGCATTAATGTCGCCATTGCTATTGCCATCACCGCCGACGCACAACCGTGTTCATTTGCATGATGTGCTTTTCGAACCGTACACAACATGGTGATGAGCATGACATTTCAAATTGATATAATTGCACCAGAATCAGACACACGATGAGCCAACATCGATTTAAATAATTGCACATAATTGAAATTGTACGTCTTTTCTATTCCATAGCGAATTGGTAAAATCTATGACCCGATCGTATCAAATGTAAAAGATAAGCACTCATTTTAATGGAAAATTGTTTTTTCCTTTTTTGTATTTTGCCTTTGTCAGCTCGGAATTTATTTTTTTTTTTTATTTCATTTTTCCATTGGTTCACCTTTGTCGTTGTCTACTTGTTCCATTTGTCAGATAAAGAGTTTGATTTGGGTTTTGAAATAGATGAAAAACAAAATATCACCAAAACCAAAAGGAAAAAAAAAACCAGAAGATAAAACATGAACTTCCAATTGGGCTAACCTCATGATGGCTAAAATATTTCCCTAAATTAAATCCTTTTTCATCCAAAATTTTACAATAAATATACTTCGAGTTGTTCCTAAGCTTGCGTCGACATTATAATGAACAAACAAAAATCCCAACAAAATAAAAACAACAAAAACGAAAATGAATCCCTGTATCAACAATTCCTATTACTTCATTCCAAAAAATACTATTCCCTGAATCAGTCTTTTTATAAATTCATGAAAAACTAATGACAGAACTGTATATACCATCGTTGATAAACTAGATAAAAACTTTGATGCAAGAATAAACAAAATGAAAAACTGTTACTTTATCACAAAAGACATTTTGTAAATTAAAACATAGTTTACTTACTCGTTTTCTGGTTTCGTAATCAAGAGCGCCAGCGACATAAATCGCTCCTGTCATATTTTTTACGGCAAATGCACCACCTATGTTACCGCTCGTGATCTCATATCGAATACGCGATGCTGAAATATGAAAAACAAAAACGTATGAGTAAAATGAAATTATTTCGATTAATTGAAGAAGAAAAAATGCTGCTTTTGTTCAAAATGATTAATATGGTTGAAAAATGAAGGAAAAAATTGAATGAAAAATGAAAAATGAAAAAAAACATAGAGAGAGAGCATGATAACACTGGATATGCAGAAAAAATGATGGATCACTGATATGGTGTAGCCATATAACAGAAACCACAGCATAAAATTTTTAATTATTTACGGTTAATAATTGAAACCATTTTATGGTTTTAATTTAAACCTTCTCTTTTAATATTATCACATTCTTAGTAATTACTCCCAGTTTTAATGAGCACCATTTTTTTGTTTCTTTTGAAAAATTGAACTAATTAACTACGTGGAGACTGAAATGAGTCCCAATGGGGTTAAATTCAATTTTCAAATGATCATGAATTCGAAATGAGAAAATGCATAAAATATTCAAAGGGAGTAATTAAATCATTTTCGGTAAAATTCGTTTATAGTTTGTGAAGAAGAACATACTCAGACTCTGACTCTTAGAGTCAGTGCGTAAGATAGAGAGAGAATAATGATTTCAATGGGATAACTTCATTTTAATGCTTTTTTTTTTTTTTTTTCTTAACGATATCAATGAATTTTTACTAGCGAATAGAAGAATCCTTTGAGTATTCATTGAGATTATCATGTACTGAATCATGTTCCGTAGTGTTTTATAAATGACTATATATGGCAATTCATAAGAATCAACCAACCGAGAATGAACCATTCGAGAGAAAAAAAAAATTCGTCCATTTATGCACAGATGAATGACATGGTTTGACTTTCTAATTAAAGTTTTATTCAACAAAAGAAAAATCAATTTCTCATTCCATTCGATTTTTTGAGTGTAAACATAGCATATTCTGTTGACATCAACATAAAGGCCATTGCAAAAAAATGAAATCTCAAACAAGATATTGGCGATGTCGTCAAAAATTCATCTCTGATGTGAATGACTTAAAATTGTATGGTCTTTGAGAAGTTTACTAATCAAGTAATCATTGATTTGAATTATATAGATTTGATCATAAATCAAAGTCATCACAAGACTTTTTTTTTTGTCAATAATCATATTTATTATTCATACATATTTAATACGCAAATTGAATGCAAACGAATGGATGAAATCAGCGTGAAATAATATTGCTGATTTTTTTTCTTTTCACAATACATTCCTTTTTTTTCTCTCTTTTCTGAGAGCACTGAATTCATCTTGAACAAATCGAACAATGTGATGAATTTATGTGCAACCGTCAAGCTCTTGTTGCATACGATAAGATTTGAATGAATGAAAGGAATTGTTGATATAAAATGATTTACGCAAATGACACTGCAAACGATTGAAAAATAAGCATATCATAGATAAATCGTGAAATATTATTCAAAAAGACACTCAATCGTGATTGCGTTCGATTTCAATATAATGGAGGCCATCGCAATATTAAATAATAAAATACAAGAAGTCCCACCAAACAACAATCATCCAATCAAATGGCGAGAGAAATGCATGTTGTTTCTCTTTTCTCTCTCTCTCTCTCTCTCTCTCTCTCTCTCTCTCTCTCTCTCTCTCTTTCTCTTTCTCTCTGTCTCTCTTGTCGCGCACCCTATTCAAGAAGACAGAATCACGGTTATACGCATTCGGTTTATTATTTATCTTGAATAATGTCAATATCATTGACAATTCATTGCACAAATTCATGAAAAGGATTGCCGATTGAGCTTTGCGATGAGTGCATTTTGCAAGAATTGAATGTGCTGCTAGCGGATTATCTGGTGCTGAAGTTCGAATTGGCATTATTTGCATAAAAGTGTAAAAACATTTCCACGAGATTTTTTCCCAGTTATTTTCAATATGAAATTCAATATTCACGGCTATACGATTCGAACGAGAGAGAAGAAAATACGAAAAAAAAAAATTGATCAAAAGAATCGATGGTATTGAAAAAAAAAAAACAGAAAAGAATGTTCACAGGCGGTGTCACATTCATGCGGTGGCAATGTACAAAACACGTAAATCGGTGTATTTTTCACTCAATTTTTTTTTTCTCTCGCGTTCCTTTCATATACATGCACTTTTCCATTTTTATTTTTCATTGTTAATTCGTTCAATAGTTGAAAATGGGTCTGGATTATAATGTGCGGCGCGTTTGCTGCGATACGGCTCAAAATATATTGGAATTAAAAAGAATGCGTTCAAAATGCGATCGATTTGCTTCGACGAGTGTTAATTCGATTATATTTGAATACGGATTACATTGTGTGTGTAAAATGGGTAGATTAAAAGTTTTTTTCTTTCACTCTCTCTCTCTCGCTCTCTCTCTTTCTCTCTGTTTTCTCTCTCTCTCTCTCTTCTCTCTCTCTCTCTCTCACTCTCTCTCTCTCTTCGTTTTCTCTTCACTTTTATCCTTCCAATCTTGATTTTATATGCGTTTGAATTGAAAATCATTTTGAACCGATTTTCCTTTCACTAAGTTCTTTTAGTTGAGTCTTTTTCTTAGAAACCCACAAAGCGTGTAACAGCTACTTTAGCCTAAAGCACTCATGTCTTTTCATTTTGTCTACGGTTAGTGCAACGCGGAAAATCGTTAGCTACTGTGCAATTTTAAATAAAGCTAGTATAGATGATGAATCACTGAATCAACTGAGGAAATGAAATAATCCAAAAGTTTTATGATAGTAAATTTGGTTTATGTCATCTCGTACAGATTCACATGGCTTTTTCAATGGTTTAACCACAATAACAACAACAAAAAAACAAATCGCGCACACTATCATCATATATTATTCAAAGTGAATTGTGTATTTGTATTCGTTGATTTGCGTGCTCACATTAAACCAATATTGAAGTCGCATTATGGAAAACTGCGACGCATGAGAGTAGAAAAGAAAAATTCATTTTCACACCATCTAACTTATTTTATGCATGGTAAAAAATTATCCGATTTGATCTTCTTCATGTTTGAAGTGAAATCGACTGAACGCTTTTGAACGTTTCAAATCGGAAATTGACTGAATGCGCTGTTGTGGTTGGATGAATGAAATTTGAGAAGAAGAAAACATTTCCAAGTATTTCCGAATCAAATGGAGAGAAATATTAAAATGGAAACGGAGCAAGAGGGGGGGGAGAGAGAAAGAAAGAGGAGAAAAAAAGAGTGAGAAAGAAATATTGTCGCCTTAATTTCATATTCCGCATCAATTTTCGCAATCGATTTGAATGCTCTACTGTAAAAGCATGTTCACAAACAATTCAAAACGATTCAAACGAAATTCTATATTCGAATAACGAATAAAGAATAAATCAAATGCCAATTTATCTATGAAATCAACATCCTCAAAATCAGTTGATAAGTGGAAATGGAAATGAATATAAATACAAGTAAAAATAAAAATCGCTAAAAATATTTTCAACGAGCAGAGAGATAGAAAGAGAAAAAAAATGGTTCGTTGTTCAATGGTTACATAATACTTACATTCATCGTGATCCTTGGCGGTGACTGTGAGTACGGTATGCTGAATATCCTCATTTTCATCAACTTCAGCCTCGTAAAGTGCCTTATCAAAATATGGTGGATTATCGTTTTTATCAGCAATACCAATACGAATGAATTTTGTCACTGAAAAGATGAAAAATGAACGAAAAAAAAAAGAAATCACATTAAAAAAATTTATCATTGAATTTTAAAAGAAAAAAATAGAATAAATAAATCGATGCTCAAAGCACAAGAGAATTCCAGCTATGGTATTGATGTCGAACATTTTTACGTGATTCGGTTTGTTAATAAATAAAGAGTGAATGTTGAATTGTTAATGCAAACGTGAAACAACAACAACAAGAAAAGAAAAAAAATGTTGTCGCTGAACCGCATCCAAGCCATTGCAAATAATAACCCTTTTTGCGTTACTGCGTTGTAACGAACATCAACTGTTAAAACCGCTGAAAACCGTTACCATTTTCGTATGGAACACGTGCTGTTTCATCTATTTTACAAGCTGTCGTGTTGATCTAATTAATTTGTCTCTTGCTGTTTACTTGGTGAGAACGCAAATTAATAGCGCCCAACTTTTCTAGATAATATGCGTTGTATCGTTAAATTTATGTTTTTATATGGTGAACGTCACCTCATTTTGTCGCACCAACAAAATAACAAAATATCAAACAAATACAAAAGTTTTTTGTCATTCGACACTGGTCGTAAACTTTCACCAAAAAACCGAAAATAATAAAGCTCTCTCAAACACATACAGCGAACATTTTCGAGGATTGTTGTAATCATAAAATATTTACAATGATTTTACTTTTGCGAAGGGTGATCCGTTTCCCACGGCTATTTTCAACGGACCGCGCCAATCGAGATGGAATCGAGACGGGATGCTCGTTCAACAGAATTATATACAGCGAATTTACTGTGATTTTCCTCTTTTTTATTCGCTTGCTGAGCAATAAATAACTGAATGTACTTAATCGCGACAACCCGCCAGCGGACAATTCATATTTAAAACATGATGTTATTATGTGTCATTTGCTATGTGAACGCAATAATTTTTTTTTTATTATCTTATTTGTGGCATTGTTGCCAAGTATTCAAATGATTTTTAACTCACGATCCAATTTTGACCAACGATTATAAGGCATTAAACGTCCAGACGAATCACATTTTGATGATTTTTTTTTTTTTTTTTTTTTTTGTTTTGCACATCATTTTTCTCTGTCTCTTGCAGAAAATTAACATTTAGATTTTTCGCTTTGCCTTCAAACTGTTTCCAGTCAAGCTTTGGGCTGTAATTACGAAAGTCAGTCATTATTTCAACAACAGTATTCATTGATTACCAATTCTTCTTATTTACATAGAATATGAGGTTTTCAAACTGTCTCGACTGTTCGTAAATCAACAAAAATACGTAATTTGTTGCATTTAAATTGAAAACATTTGCGTTTTTTTTTTTTGGTCTCTTATTTCAATCAGCAACTTTCTATTTTCGTTTCTTCATTTACTTTTCTATTACTTTCAGTATAATCCCACTTGACCGAACCAAATTAAAGTTGAGTCTTTTTTAATTGGACTAAAGTACATACTTTTTGCACTATAATCAGATTGAAAAGGGTTCTTTTGCACAACTGTACTGGAAAGAAAAAAAAAATGTTGCTTCAAGAGTAAATAAATAATTGAATAGAACTAGGCCACTTGGATTCACTTGAAATGTTTCGATTGGACTGTAAATAAAATTAAAGGCAACAAGAAAACATGTCTGTTTTGTTGTTGCAACCTCATATAAAATAACCAATGGACTCAAATCAATGAGTCAATTTTATTTGTCAGCTCTTGTGCATTTTAAATGATTTTTAATTCCATCAATCGAAAGTCGCCTGTCTTTTTTTTTTTTTATCTCAGCTAGAAACAGAGCATATTTCATTTTATTTACAAACGCAATGAAAAACGACGTTGACAAAAGTTACAAAAATTCTCACAATGATACATCGAGCACTTGACGAAAGGCTGAGTTTAAAAATACATAAAAATAAACACAAATTTTTTTCATACACATGCAAGCAATATACGATCATATAAAAGGTTTCGCTGTTTTTTCTACTCATTCCGAGACATAATAAAATTATGTTCTGATGTCGAAATAACAAAGAAAAATGATTTAAAAAATTGAACGGAAGCAAAATGTGGACGAAAAATAGAAACAGAAAAAGAGATGAGATGAGAGGGAGAGGAAAAAGAAAAAGACAATGAATGAGCAAGCGAGCAAAAAAAATAGACAGAAAATGAAAAATATATAGGAAGTGAAGAAAAATTGCGAGAGAAGAAGAGAGAAAGAGATAGAGAAAGAGAAAGAGAAAGAGATAGAGAGAGAAGAAAAAAAAAAAAAAAAGAAAGAGATAGAGAAAGAGAAAGAGAAAGAGAAAGAGGGAGGGTGAGAGTGAGCGAGAGAATGAGAAAGAGAGAAAAAGAGAGAGAGTGCGATGAATAGAGTAAATGCACATCGAAAATATGATTTATATTTTATATACAGTTGAACGTGCGCTTCCGTTTCTCAATGAAAAAAAAGAGATCAACTAACGAATGAAAAGCGATGGTATTGCTTGTGAAAATTTGGGCTATAAAAATTGTTTCTCTTCGAATGTTTCATTTGTACTTTCAGTTAGGAGAAAAAGAGAATATCGGAAAAAAAAATTGAAGTTCTACTGACGAATAATATCATTGAAGCTTTAAAATTTATTTGAAGTTCAAGCTGGGATTGAAATCGATTTGTGAGCAAAGTGCAACATGTTCCTTATAATAGATAATTCAGTAGAATCTAACGTGCATTTTCTTTCAAAAAAAAAAAAAAAAAAAAGAATTTTCTTATTCGAAAAAAAAAAAAATAAATAAATTGTGGACTTGGGTTTGTCGTGTGTCTGTCAATTTGATTTTTGTATTTCGTTGTGTCAATTCTTATCAACGTCGTCATATTCCATTTGAGAAGTTTTCTACTTCTTTCTCTATTGAAGCGAATAAATGACGAAATGTATCAATGCATTGCACAAATTTCAACAGCAAATAGTATATATGCGAGTGAAAAAGAAGATGGAGTTCATTGAAATGGAATCGGATTGAATGACGGCAACTTGAGCAAGTAAAACTACTTTTCAAGCAAATGGAGACAAGTTTTTTTTTTTCATTCTCTTTTCACTAATGAACAGTATACAATGATTGTTTAAGATTTGAAGTTCTGAATAAGCACATCTCTAAATCCACTACTTCGTAAAATGGAAAAAAAAAAGAAACTTATAATTTTTTTTTTTTTTACATTGAAAATGAACTGAACTTTTCAAATGCACAAAATGCTTTTATGTGCGCATTCATGCAGTTGAAAGTTGAGTTGCAAATTTAATAAAAGAAGTAACATAAGATGACTGACATAAAAAAAGAACGTTTGAAACAATTCCATATAATAAAGAAGTCTCATCAACGGAACACAAGAAAAGGAGAAACTTTTCGACGAAATTATGAAACGAAACTTTTTTGTTTTAATGTTACAATTTAATTTCCTCATCATCATTCGAAACGATTACATTGCGTAATGGATTTATCATATAAATAAAGATAAAATATTATTATATTTGCTATGGTTTCACATCATTAAATTGATAACCAATCATATTGATGCTTCACATTTGTCTTGTGATTTGTAATTTTATTTTTCAGACAATCACTGCAACAATAAATTTTCTCTCGTCTATAATTAGTCAATCGAAAATCTGCAAGAAATAAAAGTGTCTCTATCGATTAAATGATGCAAATACGAAATTGAATGACAACACTGGCGACAGCGACTCAATCCAATGAAACTAATCGCAGCTAATGATACGATTCATACTTAAAAAGGTCAAGTTCCCCCCGTTTCCCACACAAACAGCTGAACTAGACAGAAATGATGCAGACAAAGAACAAAAACGAATACCATTGATAACAAAAAGAAATGTCATTGATAACAACAGAAGCATCAATTGACATTAACCAACCCTCTTTGAAACAAACAATTTACAATTGACTGGATATTTGATCAAATCTTTCAAAATGAATCATTCTGTCTACATCAAAATGTACGGGTTTCGTTGAACATTAATTATTGTAATATTTAAGTAGACATTTTGGCATCAAAAATAATTATATCATTTCAAGTGATGCCAACTGCAAAGGCCTTGAATTTGTATTGCCAAAAACAATTGCAACATTATTTGGCCTATTTTACTTTGGAATTAAATGGAATTCTGAAATAAATGATGCCAATTTTAATGCAAAATGGATTCCATTAAGTCATTGAAATTTATCATGGAAATGTATTTAAATACGAATATGCTTGTGGTATTGAATAAATCAGTAAATGAATGTTAATGAATTTATGTAATTTTGTTTAAATGTTTCAATCGAATGGTTTTTCAATGATGGTTCATTTCTTGGTCTGATCGTCATTTTTGCTCGATATGTCCGTGTAACATAAAACAATGCCCATGAACATTTCTCTGGAATTTTGATAGAAAAACAAACACTAGGCATGATTTCAATCAATAAATTTGAAACACGATGGAAGCACACACATTTTACTCATGATTTGTGTGCATGTGCATATGCCAGTGAATGTATATATATATATATATTGTGTGTGTGTGGGTGGGTGAATGTGAGTTTGTGGATTGTTGTAGAAATTTATTAAAGCTTCAAATTGCCATAAATTTTATCCGGAACCGAAAGGAGAAATAAAAAATTATGCCTCAGCGCGTGTGAACGCGAAGATAAGAGGAAAAAAAAAGTGATTTTTGGTTATGCGGCAAACATATCACAAGTCAAGGGGAGAAAAATATTACAACTTTTCCCATTAAATACCCAAACCGTATTAACTTAATCAAAAATGTCAAACGCGCTCTCTCGCCTCTCTCTCTCTCTCTCTCTCTTTCTCTCTCTTTCTCTCTCTTTCTCTCTCTCTCTCTCTCTCTCTCTCTCTCTCTCTCTCACTCTCTCTCTCTCTCTCTCTCTCTCTCTCTCTCTATCTTACTCTCTCTATCTTACTCTCTCTATCTTTCTCTCTCTCTCTTCCTCTTCTCGCTCTCTATTAATTAACATTAATCATTTTTTACTTTGCAACAACAATTATTTTTTTACATAATTTTTCAAAGCTGTTCAAATGTTCCAACAAATTTACATAATTTTTTTATCATAATTCGTGCAGTTACTTTAAATTTGAAGAATTATTAAGAATTTCATTGGTTGCATGCAACACAAGAGAAGCTAAAAACTTCATAGATCCCATTTGAATGAGAAAATAATTTAAAGTCTTTGACATTAAATAGCATTAATAGCAAGGAAACCAAAGAATTGTTAAGCAAAGAAACAACTGATAATGAAGAATTCTGAATTCTGTTGCGTCTCACATCAAGAACAACAAACAACAACAATGAAAAATCGAATAAAAGAAATGGCATCAGGTCCTTGGCAAAAATTCTTGGAAAAACAATGTTCAGCGGAAAACGCAGCCAATAACAATAACTATACAGAATGCGAGAAAAAAAAAAATCAAGCATCACCATTCACCAATCTACCCAGCTAATATATATCATGGTTTTTTCATCATTTGTTTTTCCTCACTCTCTGTCTTTTACCCTCCCTTTCTACCTCTCAATCATCTTCTCTTGTCTATATCACGATTGTTTTCGGTTACGTTAAAATGTACGATAACATTTACGGTTGAAAATGCCTATGGCAAATGTAGGGGAAAAAAAAACTGTTTCAATTTCAAACGACTTTTATAGCCATTCGATAAATTCATTTTGCAATTTCTGTTTTTTTTTTTTTATTATTACATTTTCATTTTTGTTTTGTGACCATAAAACGAATAAATCAAATAAATGGTAAAACATTGGAATGAATAAGGGTTGGGTTATGTTATGTTATCAGGCATTGCGTACATGTAAATAGATTTTCAATGGTCATCAATAATGGTTGGAAAGCACGCTTAAAAAACACGTGTATCAAACCGCATGCGATACTATAAAAACAAAACACATCCCGACAAGAATTTTTTTTTTTTTTTAACACTCAAAACCAAATTGGTATTTGAAAAATGTGCGTTAGCAAAATGAAAATTGTTCATTAATTCAATCATTCATCAAAGAGAAGCAATTATAAATATGAAATATGAAATCAACAATTTTCAATTATGATGATTGTTTTGAAAAGTGAATAGAAATTTGTCATAATTAATTTAATTGGTTCTCTCATTTCTCATTGTTAATATTAATATTTTCAATATCGAAAAAAAAAAAAAAATTTTCGTTTATTTTCAAATTACAAATGAAAAAAACACGTCAAATAGACATTTTTATTTGTTTTTACCATTTCATGAAATCCAATAAATTTGATGGTGTGATTGAAGCAAACCCAAACCAAGTTTTGGTAAACCAATTTAAGTGTGTTATTTTGCGTATAGCTATAGCTATTTGAAATTGAAATATTGATTTCGAATTGTGCTCTTCGATTGACGGGTTGCCCTTCGAAACAATCGGCAAAGATTGGCGTAACAATTGAAAAGATAGAAAAATTGGAGCGAAACATTCGACAGATGAGCGAAAAAAGTATAAAAAGTAAATAAGAAAATAAATTCAAGTATGAGTCAACGTTGTTCAACTGCAATGCATACTACCATAAAAACTGGTGAGCGTGTGCTTGTTGATTCACAACATTTTTCGAAATCATATCGTTTTTCTTTTTTCTTTTTCTTTTGTAGCCTTCCGTATTCAGTATTCATAAACATACGCATACGAAGCGAATTTATATCGTATTTTCGGTATGCTATTTGCAGTCAGAAGCGGGAATAACGAAAAGAAGACATTGCAAAAAGAACATGTAGAATTACGCGACATTCCATAAATTTGGCATTCGATTGAATGTAATCTAAACAGAAGAGTGAAAAATGCGAAGGTTCAATTTGTTGGAATTGACTTGAATTGGCGCAATGGGAATGCAACTTATTGCGCAATAAATTCACCATTGCCAAAACATTGCATATCAATACATGGAGAGCGCTTGTGTATTCAGTGAAAGATTGGATGTGTGTCTCTCTCTCTGTCTCTCTCTCTCTCTCTCTCTCTCTCTCTCTCTCTCTCCCTCTCTTCTCTCTGTGTGTGTCTCTCTCTCTGTATGTCTCTCTCTCTTGTGTATCTCTCTCTCTGTGTGTGTGCCTTCAAGGAATCAGTTTTCAAATGAAAAATCGAAAAAAATATTGAAGAAATAAATACTCAAGAGGCGATGAATCTGCTGTTTGAAAAGTAAAGTTAAAAATGTTCAATAAAAATTGAACATTGTGAGTTGTAATGCTAAAAAGGGGTAATTTTAATGGTTGTCCATTGTGAATCGAAACAAGTGCTGTCTTTCAGGAACAATATATTCCACTATTGTGCGTTGATTTGAAGAATCAATTCAAACAAAGAAATCAAAGATTTAATATCTTTGTGTATTTTACATTTTTTTATTTTTTTTTTTTTTCTCGATGGATTGTACATTTCTTTTGAAAGCGCATCATATTAACTGTTTTATTTACTCTTTCTGATCTTTTTTCCTGCTTCATACGAATGTGTTCATTGTTCAATCAAAGAACAAGCAAAAACATCCACTCTCATTCGATGTGGAAAAAAATGCTTTCACATTTTAACAATGCGCATTCCTTTTTTCTCTCTCGTCTTTCTTTTGAGACTCTCTTCCTCTTTCTCTCTCTCTCTCTCTCTCTCTCTCTCTCTCTCTCTCTCTCTCTCTTCTCTCTCTCGTCTCTCTCTCGTCTCTCCCTCTCTCTCGTCTCTCCC
Source organism: Resseliella maxima (assembly GCA_029041755.1). Lineage (NCBI taxonomy): Eukaryota > Metazoa > Arthropoda > Insecta > Diptera > Cecidomyiidae > Resseliella > Resseliella maxima. The sequence goes on along the minus strand of JAQOWM010000011.1, from coordinate 1,276,584 downwards.
CTTCTCTCGTCTCTCCTCCTCACTTGTCATATATTTCATTGAAATTCACTTTTGATTCCCATTCGAAAATCAAAATAGATATGTACTTATTGAAAATGCACTCGAAATGGCTCAAAGTGAAATGAAACATATTCGATACTTCGTACAACTTTTTTTTTTTTTTTTTGATGGAAAAAAGCACAAACACTTTCATATTGTTCGCCTCTCATGATTTGTGACTGTCAATATATTGCAGCAGATATTATTACAGTGACAAACAATTTGACTTATTCCATTTCGATAAAAGCGACCGGGGTGTGTTCATTGGTAGCTTGAAATGATGTTGATGATAAAAGGAAATATTCGCAAATACCATCCTTTCAACTATCATTATTCTGAGCAAACTTTGCTTTATTAAATGTTCTATATCTTTAATAAATATATCATTCTATGAAACTGCTTATTTCATGGCAGAAAGTATTTTTGCGCACATATTTGCTCATGTGAGAGCAGAAAATGAGAAGAAAAAAAAAAAAAAAAAACGAACGAATTCAGAACGACAACGCCACAAATAAAAATATTTTTACATTAAGTGTATTCTGAATTGAAAGCATTCCTAAGTTGACTGGTGGTTCGATGCTTTTTTATTTAAACACCATTTATACTTGCATGTCATTTTATGCACGAATGCTTTATATACAGAAACATACAAAAATCCCATATAGAATGAACTATGGACGGAACGCAAGCACGGAACAACAGAAGCCATAGTGAAATTCAGTGAGAGAGAACGAAGAAAGAAAAAAAGAAAGAAAGAAAGAAGAAGGAGAAAATATTTGGTATTTTCCGCATAATATTTGCATTTTGCGTGTTCATGGCATTGTGGTATATTTGTTGTAATGTTTCAGAAAGTAAGCATGAGCCTTCAGGGTAATCGCAATCGACCAAAACCATGCAAAAGCTAACTCGATCACTTTGACATCGAATGCATTGCATAGCAATGCATTGCATTCGATTTGTGGTCGCACCCCCATACACACATGTTCAAACTTATTTTCCTCTCACATATTTTCAATCGCTAACACTGTTTCACTTCAAATGGTATGCAAATCATCATACTTTACTAGAAAAATAGCACATGTTGGTGATGATATGTTAAAATAAAATCCACATGATTCAAATGTGTGGATATTGTTGCTTATGTCGAAGCGGTTGAAGTGGTTTATGTTAGGGCAAATACGAGCAACACTTTGCAATTGCAATGAAAAAAAAAAAAAAAAAAAAAACGAAACCAGAAATGCATAGTCTTATATGCGCGATACGATTTCCCAAGCGAAGAGTGAGAGATCGTGTCTCGGGACCCACAGGCAGATGAATATTAGATTACTTTCGTGTACGGAAAAGATGGCCAACCATCTAACACTTGAAAGTTTTCTCAAAATGTTCGAACCAAAAACATAAGGCACACACTCGCACACACACACACACACGTACAGAAAAGAAAGGGAATAGAAATAAAATTGAATGAAGCACGAATTTCCATCGATGTAAAATATGAGATGCAAACGGATATTTTGTATAGATAGAGATATGAGAATTATCCGTTAGGTCCATTTCGTGCATGTGTTCGCCAAAAAAGTTAGTTGCCAAACCATTTGTGTCTGAATGTCTGTCTGTATCTCCGTAACTTGTTCGCTAAAGATAAAGTGTTTGAAAAGTGTGAAAAACAGAATGGAAAAAAGAGAGAAAGAGAATGTTTGTTGTTGTGCGTATGTGTTTGTATGATAAACAGTAGCCTTAAAACTCTTGCAAAAATATGCATTAAAAATGTGTCATTTCAATCATAAAAGCGCATGAAATACTACAATTTTAGTTAGAGTTTTGCAGATGAAATCCTCATGATATTGTTCTACATGAATGAATATCATTTGCATTTTTGTTTTTCAAAGTTTTTCATACTTTTCGTATGGGAAAGGAAAAAAAAAAAACATCCGAAACTGTAAAATACAGAAGCTCTACCGGTGTTTTGTGTCGGTTCAAACAAAACCGTATTTGGGTGTTTTTTTTTTTTTGTTTTGCTCGCTCACTTCATCTACAGCGTGACTGCCATTACGTTCCTAAACATATACCATGGAAACGCATAACTACATTTCATCAACATTTGCTACTTTTCTCGCAATATTTGGAAAATGTTTAGAACATGCTGCGAGCTGCAAAAATGCTCATGCTTTCATATGACCATTTGCACACAACTTCACGAATGAAATGTTAGAGTAATTTCATTATTTTGCAACGAGATGATAACAAGTAGCAGTTTTTCACTGTTTCCGTTCACTATTTTTTTTTTTGTTTTTTTTTCATTTTCTTTTTCCCTTTGCCACCATTCTAAGCGTAACTTTACTACAAAGGACAATTTCATACATTGTGAATTGTGATTCAATACTCAAAGGGAAAAATGGTATGAAAACTACCCAATTGAATTGGGGCAAATAAGCTAAATTGACATCGAATTGAAAAGCAAATGGGCCGCATCAAATGGACGAACCAAGAATATTCTGCACTTTTTCTTTCATCGACGAAGAAAAAAAAAAAAAAAAAAAAAAAACAAATTTCGCACATAAATTTTGCCCTCAATGATTGCCCTCAAGATCGATGAACCTTTGTTAAATTTCGCAAAACGAATTGAAATACCAACAATATTGCTGCGCATAACATCGTTTACATATATTGAAAGGGGAACAAAATGGTACAACATGCTATAATTTCAAACAAGCAAAATCTAAAGGAAATTTCATATAGAATCTCAAATAACATTTTGCAGAAATGAACAAATTTATACGAAATATTCATTCCATTGGAAATCATTTTAAAAAAACTCCCGCCATGGAATTTGATTCGCATTCAATATTGATTTGAAAGATACATAAAAAAAAAACAAATATTTATAATGAATTCAGCGAACTCAAAATCAAAGAAAACAATCGATTGACGACGAGATGTAGTAGAATTTCATATTTAGAGCTTCAATCAAAGTTTTTTCCATCGTCAAAATTACATAAAGTTCAGAACATTGTAACAAAATTGATACATTTTTTAAAGCTTTATTTTATTAAAGAATTTTCTATTCAGTGAAATGAACTATATTATTTCTCTCATATTTTTATCTTTTTTTTTATATAATCTTTCATATTTTTTTCTATCTTCTTCGATAAATCATTTTTCTACCGTTAATAATTTGTATGAAATTTTCTATATTATCAACGATGCATTTACATAAGAATTATTAGAGAGAAACAGTAATTTTAATTGACTTTTTCAATTACAACAACAAACTGTATTCAATGTAAAGTGGTCGTTCGTTCAAACATCGATCCAATTATTTTCATAAAATATTGATAAATCGTTTGTTATCAATGAATATTGATAAACGCTACCATGTCAATGTATTTGTATGGTATTCGCACGCGGAATTCATTTCTCGTTTGGTCTAACGCCAAAATTGTTACATTTTCGTGGTTATTTGTGTTGCATGTACAAAAACCATAGAGTAAATTGCAATAATGTGTACAGGTTAAGTGAAAGAAACTGGATTTTTGGATGGAAAATTGGAAAAAGCTATTTCAACGCATAATATTAGATTTTATGAACATTGATCGAACATAAAATACCAACTAATTTAATTGTTCAATAACAAAATTCAATGAAGTTACTCACACAGTAATACAAGGTAAAATGCACATCAGATGGATTCTATTCAAAAGAAATAACTAACCATATGGCACTGGCGTTGCTAAAGTAAATTCAATGAAAAATTGCGCATTTTGGCGCAAAATATAATTCAACACATTGTTACATTGACGATGAAATTGTGGAATAAAAGTTAAAACAAGAGAGAAAGAGAGAGAGGGAGAGGGAGAGGAAGATAGAGGGAGAGGAAGATAGAGAGAGAGAGAGAGAGAGAGAGAGAGAGAGAGAGAGAGAGAGAGAGAGAGAGAGAGAGGGGAGAGAGAGAGTGGGAGAAAGAGAGAGAGAGAGAGAGAAAGAGAGATAGAGAGAGAAAGAGAGAAAGAGAGAAAGAGAGAGAGAGTGGGAGAGAGAGAAATGAAGAGAGCGAAATGAAGAGAATATAATGGAACATTTCTGATGTAGCAAATGTAACTGCTCGGCACTTCGATAAAATTATTATCATTTCCTAATGGAGAGAATAGCAGAAATTATGGATCATCGTTTTAAAATCATTTTCACGTGAACGCATCTCATGCACGAAAAATTGAGCTCGTTTATGTCACTTGCATAGGATAGAAGAAAAAAAAATACGATTGTATTTAACTTTGGAAAATGCTATTATTGTTACTGTGACGATAAGCATATGTACGCATGGCTAAAATTTAAACGGAAACTAAATGAGAAGAGCTTGAAAGTGTGGAGAATAGAGAAAAATCAAGGGAAGATACATGGAGATATATGGGAATGGAAAAGGGAGAAATCGAGTGTGCGAAAAAAACTCGTTTCACACAATTGCTTTAGCGGCATTTTTTAAATTGCAATTGAAGCAAATTGACGCGTACACCGTGCATTCAACAAATAGAATAGACTACGCAAGAAAAAAGATGGATATCGTTCCATACATTTTGCTATTGTTTTTTTTTTTTTTTTTTTTTTTTTGTAGAAAATTGCAAAAAATAGATTGAATACGTTGATATGATTCGTATCAGCAGCAATTTGCAGAAAGTTGTAGGGCAATTATATGAAGAAAAAAAAAGTGTATTGTGAAAAAGTAGATTAGAATTGATGAGTGAAAAAAGTGTCGGTGCAGAGTGGAAAAAAACGGGACTATTTTTGCAAAAATATATTATGTGCAAATGCAAATTTCACAAATCATCGGGATTTTTTTTTTTTTTTTTTTTTCGAGAGAAAGCACTCTCTGTCAACATGGACCGAAAAAGGCAAAAAACAAAAAAAGAAAAAATCCATTATGTAAAACACCTGGGACAAAAATTCAAATTATTTTTGCCCATTCGCCATTTTCTATTCATTCGGAAAATAAGCGGTGTATGTGAGCGTGATTATTTTGAAATGTACTATAAATGGTACATCGATAATGAATCCATATTTTGAATAATAATAACAACACTGCCATTTTCAATTTGCATAAATTTCAACGCCAATTTTTTTGGTTATGTCTCTATTTTCCCATGATTTTTTTTTCTTTTTTTTTGTTATTTATTCGCAACCCGGAACCATTTCTATTTTTCAATCTTTTGCCGGACTGGAGGAGGTTTTTTTTTATCTGCTGAAAATGGAATATGCAAATACGCGGTTTATGACTACTTCATATTTCCTGTTGCCGAAAAATTCAATGGAAAATCTCGTTTGCCGCACACACGCATATACACACACATATGCTAACTCACATTTCAAATTAGAAAAACAAAATCAAACGAGCAACGTTCTGTTTGAGTTCGGAAAAACAAACATTTCCAACTGAAATCCATTTTTTTTTCCGTTGCAATAGCACATTTTGCTCTGTCATACAATTTGAGTCGGGAATGTTGATTTCCTTTTTTCTCGTTTCGCTTGGCATAACAAGGCACACATATTTAATGCATGCAAAAAAGAGAACCAAAAAACAAAAAAAAAACAAAAAAAAAAATAAAGAATTTTTTTCCCCCATTTAGTATTTCAACATTTTGTTCTACTTTATTGTTCGACATATTTGTCTTGGATTGCGTTTGAAAACTATTTTGGATTGTGTGAAGATTTTTCGCTCTAATAACATTGTCAATACCGTTTTTGAATTCGTTTAGTTGATAACATCAATCGTATTGATGTGCTGAATAAACCAATTTTTCATCGATGATTCACATTGAATTTTCCACCATTTGTTTGCAATTTCTTTTGCTCAAATGGATGTTCGATCATGAAAATGATTATGGTTATAATTATCACTTTTGCTTGAATGCATGTTTTCTTTTGCGTTGTGATGATCAATTTATCTTATTAGTTTTAAAAGTTTTTGCCAACTGAAAAAGTTTCACATGTCTAAATATCGCATGTTTGCGATAACTGCATCTACTGTTTTATCAAAAGTTTCCAACAAAACTAACATTTTTTGGGTGGCAAAACATTGTAATTTGGCATTATTGAGTTGTAAATGTTTGGATAAATTAATGGCTTGATAAATTGATGTTTTACTAAGTCTGTAAACAATATTCGTGTTCCACACAAAGTGTTTGGGGAAGCATTTTTCTCTTAAAGTTTATTCATTCAATTTTTAATTGATAGACAAGTTTAAAAGTTGATCTAGTTTATCCATTTAAAGATTTAATTTTTCGAACAAAATTCCGAATAAACAATCAACTAATTACAAAAACTGTTGGTTTTTGGGGCTTTTTTTCCCCCAAAATGATTAGCAAGCCTTAAGCTAAATATTGATGAACCGACTACTCAACCAAAAATTGCCCTTTTTTGAAATTCAGTAATTTAATCTTAAGCTCGATGTTGTACTTACTTCAATCATGGACACTAATTGAGCTAATACTCTCAAAAAGAAAAAAATGGAAAAACTATTTTGCAGTGTAAACAAAAATCTTGACCTAAGCATCATAGAAGTAAGTAGAATAAGTTTTTGCAAGTTACCTTCAACAACAAATCACAACCGCCCTTTGCACATTTCAAATCATTGTTTTCACAACAAAGTTTTTTCATACCACTTAAAGTGACGTTGTTATTTAAACAAGTTTTTTCTTTCCTCAACTCTTGCTGTCGCTCGCTGTGTTGCTTATTTTTTTTTTTTTTTTTTTTTTTTTGCCTCTTTCTTTCGTCTTTCCGGTTTTGAAAGAGAGTTTGATTCTTTGCAAAATGATAGAAAATCCAATTGTGATGCTTAAAAATCGTTTCTATGAAGTTAGTGCCTTGTGGGAATGAAACTAATAGTTTTTGGCAGTGAAAATCAATAAAATTGAATCCCAACCGAGAAAAGAACGGAACTTGAAAACTATTTCAAAAATAAGTAGTGGAAAATAAGCGCAACTAAAAATGAAAATGGTTGGAGAAAAGAATTTGTTAGAAAAGTAGTTGCAAAAGTTCCAAAAAAAAAAAAAAAATTTTTTTGATGAAAAAATGAATATTCATGTTAATATTACGGTGCTTCAGCACATATTTGGTTTTGCAGTGTGTTTTCATTTTGATGGTTCAGTGAAATCGACATTTAACGTTATGCTGATGTAGATTTGGTGAATAGAATTTGATCTACTTATTATGTGGGCAAATGGGTGCACATTTTTCTATATAAAATATGCATGTTTTGTTGCGTTTCAATATGCACACAATTTCGGTTTGTTATATGGCTTTTGTAAATATCGTTTCATATTTTGTTCAATTCGGCCAAAAATTACGATACATGAATGGCAAAAGCAGCAAGCAACAACCAGAAAAGAGAATGAAAAAAAAAGATTTTTTTTTTTTTATTCTACGAAAAATCGTTGTAGTAGAACGAAGGAAACTGGAGCACAGAGTGTGAGCAAAGGATACGTTTAAATCGTAATTTTATGTTATTATGGAACAGTGATAATGTTGTAGAGACTGGTTGTGTGACTTTAACATCCGAATCATATTAAATTGTGAGATAGAAATGCGAGCCAAGAGACACAACGACGATTCCGGTCTCGAGTATGAGTGCAATGAAAAGAATGAAAAAAGAAGAAGGAAAAGATAGAATGAGAGCGAGAAGGAGACACAACGAGGAGAATGAGAGAAAGAGAGAGAAAGTGAGAGAAAGAAAGAGAGAGACAAAGGGAAAGAGCAAGAGAGAAAGAGCAAGAGAGAAAGGGAGAGAAAGAGAGAGAAAGAGAGAGAAAGAGAAGAGAGAGAGAGAGAGAGAGAGAGAGAGCAAGAGAGATCGAAACTGTTTTGTATTGTATGAATAGACGTATGTGTTGTGAAAGTCACGAATCCAAAAAACTGATTACATATTATATGAATACGAAATAAGCATGAATATGAATGTACGAATTATTGCTATTATTGTTACAGCGCACGATCCATGCTCTTTTATCACAGACGACTATTTGGTTTACACATAAATGCTCACAAGTCACTTGCTGTTTGTTTGTTTTTTCGTTTTTTCTTTCTTTCTTTCATTCTCTATCACAAAATGAATTTTATGTCTATCTCTTTCACAAAAACGATGTAACAATGTTTTGTGTTAGTGTTTATTTTTCTATTGTATAAACACCGTAAAATACATATTAATGTTGGAATAAAGAAACAAAACTTCCATTCGGTCGGTGTGTTTATTTGAGTTCATCTCAAAGTCAAGTCATCATCTTCGTTTACATTGCAAATGTTTTTGCGAGCGATCCCTCCCCTCCCATCACAACATTCATAATGACACTTGGGCGATTATTGCTTTTGCCCTTTGAAAAAACTATGCCGATAAATGTTTAATGATACGAAGCGAATAGCAACTAGGAAAAACCGCCATTTCAACTAACTTTGATTTTTGAAAAGTGTTCATTCGTTATCCCAACTGATGGAATAATAAAATTTCTGTGTATTGTGTGCGTGTTATTTTTCTTTTTTTTATACCATAGACACAAACAATGTTTGATTGATGCGATTTTATTTGCTATGTCAACAGTCTATGTTCGCAAATGTTTGATGCTCATATCATTCACATTGATATATTTATTCATTCAGATTTGTAGGAAATTTTTATGTGTATACCATTTGTTGTTTTTGATCACATGGGAATGAAGGAAAACAACCAAAAATAATTCCCTAAATCACTACTGGCAACACACTGAACTATTTCAGCAAAAGCTATAAAAATAGTGAAATAAATAAACATAAATGAAAGTAAACTGCGAGACAAATCCACTTATTATCGAAATGTAGGATATGCTTGGTGATAACTTATCGGCCAGTATTAGAACGCATGAAAATTGGATTTTTGCACAAGTTTTTGCACAAAATCGTAAAAACGAATGAAAAGAGAAAAATTTTTTTGATGAACATTTTACGTCGTTTGCATTTGCTTCCAAATTTTTCTTCCTTCTTCATCGAAATTTTTCTCTCTTTTTCTCCTTCATCATCATCATCAGCTTGTTTATCATTCAAGTCAAAAGAATCATGTAAAAAGTTAGAGCCGATTCATTATATACAATGAATTCGATCAAATGTAACTTTGTGCACAATCAAAAAAAAAAAAAAAAAACTTCAAGACGCTTGACGCGACTTAGAATCGATTTTGATTTTGTGTTTGAAAATCATGCAGCCGTCATAAAGTGAAACTTTTTCTATTATGAATGGCAATTGCCTAGCGACAAACAAATTTTGAAATATGATATTTATGTGAAGAATTCCTTTGTTGTCATTTTAATTAAAACGAATTAGTGACAAAATGCTAAAAACCAAGTAAAAACATTTTCATTTGTCAATTAAATCGAATTTAATTGAATTAAACTTGAATTTTCAATAAATTTTCATTAAAATTAACGTTGTTAAAAATTTTTGTGGAAAAAATTCGTCTACGATGTAGTTAATATTCGTCTTTCGGGAGAAATTGACGAATAAATAAGCGAATAAATAGGTAAAAATATCTAAAATGGCAGTTATTTAATTAAATATTATAGATTCAATGTTTACCTCAATCAAGTAATAAGATTGGTTTTGTTGTTTCAATTAAATGGTTGACACAGATCCATGTTAGACGAAACGCCTTTTTGGACAAACCATTGCAAATTTCCTATTCCTTATTTTATTATATTTGTTGGGTCTGAAGGTAATGTCAAACTCACTAGTCAAATGAGAATGCAGTGTATCTTAACCACTTTTAACATTTAAATGAAAACATGATTCAAATGATGTACAATTCTACAATTTACCGTATGCATTGAAACATTTATGGGTGGCAGCAATATAGAAGAAACCCAACAAAGATGTAAATTACGTTCGTTAGTGTGAATGATGTGAACGTGTGTTTTGTGTATTTTACAATCTATCCATAAATTGGACACTTCTTTTCACATTGAATGGCATTTCTATTGAAAAGACAAGTAAAATTGGAAGAAAGTGCCAAAGGAAGATATGCGGAAATGGAAAATTTTAAGAAAGATTGAATAGGAGCAAAACCCCACACAAGAAATATGTTTCATTTCATTTGGAAAATGTATTTTAGAATGATATTTAAGTGTATCAAATTGTAGTGAAATCAGTCAGTAAATGCATTTATAAACTCAATTTTGAAAATCATGTTATTCTTGAAAACCCACTGTGCAATTTGATATTTATATTCAAATGTCTTGTCATTTTGGTTTTGAAAACATTCAACATTGTAAACAAGCATCTGTGCTAATTACACTAACATTGTGATACATCTCGATTTCTTCAAACATCGCATCTTTTTCAGCAAGCTCAAGACACAATGTTCATTTCAACTTGGAATTGTTTTTTTTTCTCTCATCTTTTGTTTGCTTCATCTTTTTGTTGTGTTTGGCTTTGTGGTTTCGAATGGTCGTTTTTGTTAACATACGCTTTGGTGAAATGAGACGATTGTATATGTCCCATGGCTTTCATTTCCCGGTTGGCAATTAAAATGACTAAAATGAGCATAGAATACATAATACACAACAGCTACCAAATGCTATGCTTAACATTTGCGAACATTACGGCTCAAGAAATACGATACCATTTAAATTGCATTGTTGCGCCTCATTACAACAAACGACTATTTCTACAATGTACAGTGTATCGTCTACAGTGTATATTGTGCTATATCGTTCTTTAGATCTTTGTCATCAAGATATTAAGGCAACTTTCTATTTGTTCACCACCATACAAAGTATCTATTTCAATAGTCTGTTTGAATGGTATGCAGTGTATCCACAAACGTGTTTATATTTTTTGATACAAAAATTGTACCGCAAAAAGTTGTGTTTTCTCTTTGTTTGTTTTCCTCTGTCATTCTCTCGCCATCCTTTGAGATCCGAGTATCAACCAAATACAGACTTTATTACCATGACAATTTATTCCCATTTTTCGGTATATACTCAAATGTTTACAAGAAACAAAACAGAAATTCAAATTGTATTGAAATTTGCCATGATTTCGGGGAATTGGTAAAGATAGAATCCTGTTAATAAATGTATTTATATATGTTGAAATGTGTCATTTTAAATGCAAGGCTTATGGGAAAACAAATGTCGACAATTTATTGCCCGTTTTCTGAATTATTGAAACCAACTCAATTCTACATATTCAGAATTGAAATTCACAGAAAAAAAAAAAAAATCCCCACTCTCTCTCAAAGCTGAAAATATGTACGATAAAAGCCCAAATCGGATATGCAAGTGATTATGAATGTTTCATTTCGATTGTATATTCTATCCTCTTTTAAATCAATTGACGGTCAGAGATTAAAATAAAATGGTGAAAAAAGTAAACTCATTCATTTGTAAAAGCAATTTTTGAAATGAAAAAAAAAAAAAAACTCACACACAATTTTCTCTTGCGATTAAAAAGCCATTATCAATTTAAAACAATGTTAATTGAATAAGAATTGGGGCACATATATGCATTCAATTATAATGTTATAATAAATTCATTCCGAATGGTTTTTTTTGCCAACTTTCTTTCAATGATATCAGCAAAATGAATTAATTGCCAATTCACTTAATGCAATTTTTATATTTTAAATACGATATAATGAACGTGTGAATATTGCAGTTTCGACAAATTTTTTTTTCCATCGATCCACACAGAATGAGAAACATATTTTCCGAATTGAATTTCCGTTCGTTTTCTCTCTCTCTCTCTCTCTCTCTCTCTCTCTCTCTCTCTCTCTCTCTCTTTCATTAAAAAAAATCGACAGAATTAAAAGCATTCAAAAAGAATTCATTTTTACATTTTATCAGCAGTTAATTGGATGAGCACATACATGCCACCGGGACCAACCCAAATTTATGTTTATGTCACTGGCAAAACATTGATATTTACAATCCGATTTCGAATGTTCAACGAATATTCTCTTCCTCATTCACTTGTTCCTTCAATCATTCACACACTCTCTCTCTCTCTCTTTCTCGCTCTTTCTTTCTCTCCCTCTCTCTCTCTATCTCCCTCTCTCTCTCTCTCTCTTCTCTCTCTCTCTCTCTCTCTCTTTCTCTCTCTCTCTCTTTCTATCTCTCTCACTTTCTCCCGCTCTTTTTCGCTCTTTCACGCTCTTACAAACAACATTTGTCTGTTTTTGGTCTTTCGATTCCCATTTCTCATTCATTTGGTTGGATCCCTGAATTTTCATATCGAAAAGTTTTCCATTTGAATGCTTTTGCATGCAATTTATGTGCATGTTTAGTTTTCTAATTCCAAGTGATAATATCAGAATCTGTCTCTCAATGGGGTTGAATAGTTGAAAAGGTGCAACCACAGGAGAAAAGTTCTTACATCTTAAATGAATATTTCGAAAAATAATAATTTACCAGAAAATCCCTTTGCATTTCACTTCTCAAATACCATTTATTTACAGGATTTTCCCCCAAAACAAAAACCCTGTATAGCTATCGTGTTTGCGTTCACGTAATATTACCAAAAATAAATGAATCAACCAAAATGTCTTTTTTTTTCTGTCCATTATCATTTGTTTATTACCATAAGAATTATTTGCATGACTATAAATTCTCAACAATGTCGAAATAAAATGTCCAAATACAAAAACTCTCACCACAAACTTATTTCATTTCAGAGATAAATTAAATACCTTGATAAATTGGTTTTCATGCACGAAATAATTTTAACCTGAACTTTAACCCAAGTTTCTGTTGAAAGACTTATTGATTTCAATGAAAATGTCCAAAAAACTAAAATATTTACCAAGCAATTCGAAGCGATCAAAAATATACTACTATATGTTAGTTTGACTTTATTGAAAAGTCGAACTTTCATTTAAAGTTTGTTTAAACTTAAATTTGCTTTGCAATTTAAAGTGAATTCAATATTCCAGTTAAATTAAGAGACATGTTTGAAGAAATGTCATGTTAGTTAAGTTAAAAACCAAAAACGAGTATAATATCACCAATGTCAAATGCAATATCAGCTTATGAATTTTTACTTCCAATTTTTTTACTTCGAGAAAATGAAAAACTTTTTTTTTGGCTTTGATACAGTTACTTAAATTTGTTCGTTACTTTTTTCTCCAAAAGAATCTTGAATATTAGACATTTAAAAGACGATTGCCGAAATTGATTCTCATCGGAGTAAATTGACACAGTATCTATCGCGCGCGCAAAAAAAAAAAATAATACATTTTTGTTAAACCTACTTGTGATTGGCGTAATTTGACTTTATATCGAGAAAGCAAAAGTTGTCTCAACAACAAGCGATTTGTGTGCGAAAGGAAAAAAAAGTATTTTGAGTGAATTCAAAGTACTTCGAAGATGTAACAAGAAGCTTATCGAGAGAGAGAGAGAGAGAGAGAGAGAGAGAGAGAGAGAGAGAGAGAGAGAGAGAGAGAGAGAGAGAGAGAGAAAAAAAGAAAGAGAGAAAGAGAGAGAGAGAGAGAAGAGAGAGAGAGAGAGAGAGAGAAAGAGAGAAAGAGAGAGAGAAAAAAGAGCAATAATTTGTCAATACGTTGATAACTTTCATCCGCTGAGAATTTCAAAGAGCACTTATTTGTACCGAATTGTCAACAAAAGAAGAAGAAGAAGAAGAAGAAGCAATAAACATTTTGTACGTGAGATGCATTCACATTCAGGCGAATTTGCGATATTTTTTTCTTTGTGTGCGTGTGTGTGTGTGTGTGTGAGTTTGTCATTTGCGGTATCTGGCCTTTGATGCCATGTCATTATCATTCGATTGACGCGCCCGCATGGGAATAATCAAAATTGTGTACAAATGATGCGATGCTCCTGAATGTCTAAATGCGATCGATAAAATGTTGTCAAATCCACTACCCATGCCTAGTCTCTTAAGTGCTAACCATATATACATATAAAACAAACCATATCATTATTACACGGCAAATTATTTTTTGGGCGAAGAAAATAAGACAATTTCCGTTTCGAAAATAAATACATACAATTTGTTTGAATAAGATGGCCAAATAATTCAACTATTCCACATTTCCACATTTGCACAGTTGCACAGTCGGATAATCTGTTTGGTAGATTTTATCAATTTGTCATAAACAGAAATGAAGTATCATTACACAATCATCACATTGCATAATATTCATAGTTCAATTCATTCAGTGTGCGTGTCTTATCATTCAATCTAGAGAAGTTCATCTTTGACGATGAGAATGTATATATAAGCATTATCAATGGCATATAAGTAGTTCCTTTTTGGGTGGCGCGTTGGAAGCATCTTCTCAAAAATGACTTAATTAAATTAATGTGATGCATGTAATAATGTCTTTCAACACAGCGAACATATAACATAATGCAAACAAAATAATACATTAGCAAAACAACGGGAAACAGTTTCCATTTAGCATACGGTAAAGTGTACTTGAACGAAATGATAGCGCATATAAGTGCATTATAAATGCAATTTAATTAATTTTAGTTAATTACCATTTCCAACAATTTAATATGATGGATTGAGTGTGCACTGTGCATATTGCACTTTGGTTAAAATTACAAACGTGCAGTCGCGTTGAAAATCATTTGCAAGTATTGTTAACGTTTATGAAAGTGATGGCAAATAAGTAAGTGTTTGTGCGTGTGAATGTGAGGTATTAGAGACAGAGATGCGACATTCACATCACCACATCAAATTCATGTGTTAACAGCTTAAATGGCAATGCATTAAGTATTCGCTTTTGTTATGGGTGGAAAATAGAAACCTTTTCCATTTTCGTTAAAATCGCTTACGTGCATCTGTTCACCAATTCAAAATGTGCTTCAATCGCCTTAATATTATTCACTTTACATTTCATTATGTTTTTTTTTTTCACATTCATTCTATTTTGCTGTCTCCTTTCCCTTTTATCTCTTTGGGCTCTCTCTCTCTTTCTTTCTCCCTCTCTCTCCCTCTCTATCCCTCTATTTTTCTCTTTCTTTCTCTCTCTTTCACTCTCTCTTTCTCTCTCTCAATCTCTTTCTTTTACAAAATTTCTTCCATTCTTTTTATATTTTTGCAATTGGTTGTGTTGTCACCATGCTCTTTTCGAAATCGTTTTTACAAGAGAATTTCTGTATATTTGTATTTGTCTTTTGTTAAGCATCCATTAGAGAGTTTGCCACATTTTTGTTTCAATTTTCGCCTCTTCCGCGATCACATCCTTTTTCGCCGCACTATTGTTCGTGATGATGATGATGATGATGATGGCAGTGATGCTGTTTGTAAGCCATTCAGTCACAAATTGCATGCAATACGTTCAAGTGAATTTCAAAAGAAAACAGGCAGAGTTCATGATAATGCCTGGCATTTCAACACACAAATTGAAAAATGGAGAGAATGAAAGAGAGAGAAGAAAATAAGAGAGAGAGAGAGAGAGAGAGAGAGAAAGAGAAAAAGAAAGAGAAAGAGAAAGAAAGAGAGAGAAAGAGAGAAAACGAGAAAGAAGGCTGATTGAAAATAGAGTTTTTTCTAAACCGTTTGTACAAATTTTGTGCCAAATGGAATGGTGCATGAAGTTCGGTTTCTCATGTCCTATCTCATTTTCGCTTGTAAATCGTTCCCTCTCTGGTACTTCAAACCGTTCTGCCTTACTTATTTATTGTCTGATGCTTATTGCTCACTTTTTTTTTTTGGCTTTTCGTTTTATTCGCATTTTCTATTCGATGGCGAAAAAGAGATTTTCAAAGAGGAAGGAGTAAATGAGAGTATGTATAGCGCACATTCAATAACAAACCTACACTTATACATATATACATATATATATATTTTTTTTTGTTGATCAGAGCATAAAAGAAGAAAAATTAAAAGAATATAAAAGCCAAAAGCTTTCACAAATCCAACGGCAAATGCTTTTATTTACTGGCTCAACTCATATTCACAATTCTTTTAACGTTCGCTTTCTTTTGCGCTGATTTTGAATGTATGCGCATACAAGCCTTGCTCCGTTTCTTTCTTTCTTGTTCTATTACAATTGCACTTTTATTTTATTATATTAATCGCCATTCCGTTTTTGTTCCTTTTTCACATTTTTGGAATGTGCTCGCGGAACATTTTTAGTACAAAGCATCAACGACAATACCAAATAAGCGATTATATATATATTCTTTTTTCACTTATTTTCACTGCGTCACATTTCTGATGTGTGAACAAAAATCGGTATTGTGCAACAATTTATGATTATATGCCATTTCATTATCAACCAAATACGTAACATTTATATTTATTTTTCCTCATTTTATGTGCAATTGAAAAGGCGACACTTTATTTGTTCGTTGCATGTGATAAATAAATTCATCACTTTCACATAAATGTGAATTATATAGAACTTCTAGTCAGACAACCCCCCCCCCCCCCCCCCATTTACACTGAAGCCTAGCATTTTGTGAAATGCATTATACTAAATTAATACGACATCTACTTTGTTGTAAAACCCTAAAAAAAAACATTTTCATTTATACGATGTAAATTGAATTTCATTTAGTTAACGAAAAAAAAAAAAAAAAAAATTATTCAGAGCAACACAAGTGAAGTGTATTGTGTGAACGTATTGAAATGGTTTTTCAATAAAAACTTTTATGTAGCCTTTGTTCACTTCGTTTTTTTTTTTTTTTTTTTGTTGTGAACAATTTTCTGTTCTGGCCACTGATTTTAAACACAAGTAACTTCAACAACTGTTGTTGTTGTGTTTTTTAACGAACAAAGTTGCATGGCAGCAAGTTAAACGCATTTTTGTCAATGGATTTTTTTTTTAAACAATATCTCGTAGTATTAATAGTGGGAAAATACAAAGTTTCATAGAAAAAGAAATACTTTTGATGCATTGAAAAAAGAAAAAAATAGAACCAAAATTGTGTTCAACGTACTATTCTCTTTTCACAAATTCAAAATTTATTGGTCTACAATTTTTATTGCTATATGAATACCATTTCCATTTCAAATTAAATTGTAATATTATCAAAAAAAAAAAAAAAAAAAAAAATTGGCAAATCTCCTAATAAGCTTCACCTTCAATTCAATCGTCAAAATGATCCCATGTTTCACTCAAAGCTGAAGGTTATGTGAAATAAAAGCGTCCAAGCTATAAAAAAGTCAATGTCCCAATTTATGGTGTGGTACGAAATTCCACTCTAAAATGGCCCACACAATCGATTTTTTTTCTCTTTAAAAAAAAAAAAAGAGGAAGAAAAAATCTTCCAGTCATTTCATTGGTTTATTTCATTTGCCATATACGTTAACTTGGCACCAGAACAAAAACGATTATTTATTAATGCGTGTGCAATCATCAAAGTGGCCCATTTCAAAAGGAATGTCAATGAGTATTTGATTTTCTATCTTTTTTACGTCTTTTTCTTGTTTGTTTGTCTAATTTTTCTTTTTATTTTCTTCACATTTTTGTTCCAGTCGACACTGTCTCGATCAATATAGATTTCTACAGTTGAAATTCAATTCAATTGGAATCTGGAACCATTTTAAATACATTTATATGAGATTATCGTTTTCATCTTATTGGCTTTGGTAACAGCGAAAAGTACACATTTTGATTACAACAACATTATCAAGTGTAAAAGAAAATTGAAACGATTCATTCATACAAAAGCAATCAAGTGCAGTCAATGATGTGTATCATTTGGCACTTGAATCGTTGTTATTTTTCGTGTTGTTTATATCGAATTAAAATACTATAAAATTAAACCGAGCAGTGAGCATGCGATCGTTTTACTCAATAAGACAAAGTAAAATGTCAAGAAAAACGACAACAAGAAAAACGTAAAGAAAACGAACATGGAGATGATGATGAACAAGTATACAAGAAAAAGAAATGATTCAGAAGAAAAGGATTTTTAGCAATGTTCTAACGAATTAGTTGAAGAATTATAAAATTAAATTCCGAATTTTCCGAAAGGAATTGTTTGGCTTTGAACTTTTAACTGTATATTGAATTGCTAAAAAAAAAAACAACGCACATTTTTACAATCAAAATGCAGACAATGTTTATTCCACAGTTGGCATTTGCCAACAGCATTATTTACCAAAAAAAAAAAAAAAAAAAAATGAAAATAAAATAAAAAGAACAAACAACGAATCATAAACATTAAAATAACTTCAAATAAAATACAATACTCTTCGTTCTTTTTATATGCTAAATAATCATATTTATTTCATCGTTTTGCAAACCAACATTGCACTTCATATTCCAGAGAAATGTGAAAGGATGTGCAAATAGTTATTGTATACAACAACAAAGAAAAAACATCCTTCACATCCATAGAAATGTTTCGTGTGACTGTAATTGCTTTTGTATGAAGAAACACATCTCCATCTCTCTCATTCTCTCTTTCTCTTTCTCTCTTTCTTTTTCTCTCTTTCTCTTTCTCTATTTTTCTCTCTCTCTCTTTCTCTCTTTCTCTCTCTCTCTCTCTTTCTCTCTTTCTCTCTCTATGTGTGCACTACTTTTCATGCTTGTCGCATTGCCAACAGACGTCAGTCATGACTCATGATACTATCTCGTTTTAATAAATAAATTGGGAGAATATGCTTGTCATTTCTTGGAAAAAGTAATAAAATAGTAAATACATTCAGCATAAATGTAAAGCCATTGCCTTTGAGCAAAAAATACACACACACACACACATACACTTATACGTCCGCATTGGTAAATAAAATGGAATCGAAATCACCATATCAACGAAAATTGATTACATCATATGAACGAAAAAAAAAAAAACAAATAAAAGCATTTTTTTTGTTCTACCGTAAATTTAATTTAGTATTATGTGATTTCGTATTCTGTGTGAAAACAATAGGTAAATGCAAAATGTGTTAGAAATCGAAAATACTCTTTGTCCAAAAGAAAAGAGTAAAAGAATGAAAAGGAGAGATAGAAAACGAACGAAAATAGAAAGTGGAGAGAAGAAAGAGAATTCGTTTAATAGAAAGAAGAGATGAAAGAGTAAGAGAAAGTGAGAAAGAGAGAGAGAGAGAGAGAGAGAGAGAGAGAGGGAAGAGTGAATAAGAATGAGAAAGATATTGAATGAGATGCAAATGCGTTCGACAAATTCCCTTTCATCAAATGTTATCCCATTTTTGAACTAAATCAAATCGGATTATCGTCGACAAATTCTCGATTGTAAAGTTGACTATCTGTATTTTGTATTTTAATAATGAATCAATGCTTCATCTATGCATATTGAAACTAATATTGCGGTCAGTATGGCAAACATATCAATGAGAAATGCAATAGAATGTGATTCCCTCATGATTGAACAATAGAAATCGAAATGTAATAAGGTTTTAAATTTTCATTTTGGAAACAATTTCTATATATTCTCTGTCCATCTCTCAATCTCAATTTTAACTCTCTGTCCATCTCTAAATCCGATATTTCTTCCATTTGCAATTCAATTTTAGCTGTACCGAATACACTTTATTGGAAATAAACTATACGAATTTATTTTTATTGGTCAACAATTTTATTGCATTCATTCCAATATGAATGTCTATCAATATTTGGTACAAAGAATTCAAAATTTTACATTCAAATTTCAGCTTCTGTACGTATTCATTTGTGTTTTGTTTTGTTTTTGTTTAAAATTTAATGAGAATGTCATATGCTTTGAAAATTGTGATATACATTAAAGTAAAAAATATTAATTATCCGGATTTGGAATCCAAAATGCGACATATGAACTGGCTGTTGCCATCAGTGAATATTTTGGATTCATTTCAACAGAGGTAATTGCTTCTGGTTCATCGGAACGAAGTTCGGCCACTTTTTGATCTTGAACAAAACCATCGATAATTGATTTCTTTTTGCCATTATTAAATACAAATACATTGCCATCACTGCTGCCGCTTAAAATGTATTCATCATTTGGTGAAAATGAAGCATCAATTGGAATATTTAGCGTATTTCGTCGACCTTTCATGAAAATGACATGAATTTAAATTAATATTATGATTGACAAGTAAAAAAAAAAAAAAAAAAATATTCCATTCATGGATTGATTTCGATGTTTTTTGTTGAACAAAAAAAAAAAAAAACTTACTTCCAAAGACTTGTTCAATGGCACCCGTATATGAATTAACAATGCGAATTTTCGAATCATTTGTACTGATTAGAAATTGTTTGGCATTTGATGAAAATTTCAAACTTGTCCATTTGAGATTATCATAATTGAGTTTAAATGCACTGAATGGACCAAAACCAATTCCACGAATATCATAAATTTCAATGCGACTATCATCAAGACCAACGGCACATAAATCAGTCCATGGATGCAATGCCACCAATGGAATACCACTTAAATCTTTTCGTGACATTTCAGCACAACGTGTACGAACATCAAATAACATGATCGATTTATCTTGGCCACCGCTGAGAAAAATCTTATTTTCCATATTAACTGACAGTGAAACGGATGGTTTTGTGTGACCAATATAACATGTTTCGTAAATTTTTTTTGTCATATTTAATTCACGAATTTGATATTCACCATGAATCGCAGCTTCAGATCCAACCAAAATTTTATCATTTGCATCCATGTAATCAAGAACACTAATGCCGTACTTATTTAAACCAAGATGAAGTTCTTGTTGTGCCGTATTACAATTATACAATTCAATCATTCGACGATTATTTGCCGCAACCAATTTTTCACCATCGGCCGAAAATTTAATCGATGTAATGCGTAAACTTTCATCATTTGTTGGCCGGCGAAAATTTGGAAAAATATTAAATGAACGCATATAATCATCCGTTTCATTCAAATATGGATTGGAAGATGTGCTTGTCATTTTTGTTTTTTTTTTTTGCGGTTCTTGTTTGTTATGACGATTTTTATCCGATGTTTCAATTGCTACACAACGAAAAAAAAAAATTAAAAAGGAAAATGAAAAACATACAAATTGCATTAACACAAAATACGCAGTTTTTAAATCAAATTTTAACTGTTTTATATTACAAGCAAATTACTCACTTAAAATTTTCAAAACGTTTATTTTCACTCAAGCAAAATTTCCTTCGGCTAAGAAAAACAATGCCGCAAGTTGAAATGCAAAATAATTAATGGCGTTGTGTCAATGCACACGAGTTTTTGTGTTTTATCGTTGAAAATCACGTTACCGTTTTAAATGTCATACGATTAATGACATCTCATACGAACCGAAAGAGTTTATGCAAACAAAAAGAGAGATGAGTGAACGAAAACATACTTTTGCATGTTTTCTATAATTCTTGTTCATTCGTATGTACAATATTTGCATTGAACAACAAAAACTCATATCAAAAGAGAACAGCAAAACATTTTCGTATTGTGTGAGTGAGTGAGTGAGTGAGTTTACGTGTGTTTGTGTATGTTTTGCGAGCTCCTTTTGCAAACACAATTTCAACATTCACCATATAAAATGATTTTGGTGTGAATTTTCGAGCGTGAGTGTGTATGCGTTTGTATTGTTGTGTATTGGATGACGTTTTGCAAACAAATCTTTCAAGAAAACTCCAATTAAATGAGTGTCATGAAATGAATTTGTCTATATTGTGTTGCTGGTTGACTAGTGAATGTGAAATCGACAGCAAGGAAGACGAATGCACAGAGAGTGAAAGCGAGAGAGTGGAGAGAGAGGAGAGAGAGAGAATGAGAGAGGGAAGTTTAACAAAGGAAAGAGTGAATGCTGGAATGAGAGTAAATGCTATATTGACACTGATAATAAAAGTAAGTGTGAGAGTGACAGAGACCATTTAAGCTGATGCAAGTGTGATAAATTTTGAGAAAGATTGACTGAATAAGAAGTGAGGACAAAAAAAAAATGCGCATTCCACACAAAATAGTTTTGGGTGCTCAACACAAAACACAGCACATTTGCTGAGTGTGTATGAAATTGAATCGGTAAAGAACGGAAACAATAAAACGTCTTAACAATATGAAGCAATTGTAAACAAGTCTCGCAATGCATACACAACACACTCTATGTCTCTCTAGATGTGATGTTGAGTGAGTGAAAGCAATTTTGTTTTCATATCACGTGTTTTAACTAATGATTTTACGTGACAATTTCACTCAATATTGAATTTTGGCTTTTTATTTTTCTTTCTCTCTCTCTTTCTCTCTCTCTCTCTCTCTCTCTCTCTTTCTTTCTCTCTCCAACATGCTGCATCTCTGGTTATTTTCCATTTTCGTGAATGAACCTGAGGGGTGAACCAAAGCAAAATACATACGTGATTATTTCAAGTGTTTGTATGTTTGTGGATTTGATGATATCTGGAGCACAATGCCATTGTGTTTTGTTGTGGTATAATGGCAAAGTTCTTTAATTGATAAGGTTTTGTGATAGCCACAGATAGTATTGAGGAAACATAAGTCCATTTTAATTATGATGTTTTCGACTTTTGGATCAATTGAGAACACACGATCACCCATCAAATCCAAGTGAGATTTTGCTGTGCATAGTGCACACATATACGCATACACGGTAGCTTGAAGATAAACTAATCGACTTTTCGATGCATAACGGATATATATATATATATATAATATATAACCTGGCTACAAAATACCAACATGTATTCGAATAATGGATTAACGTTTATCAACAAATTAGATTCACCACAAAATCTAAACATAATTCCAAGACCTGCATGCAAATTAATATCGACTGAATCATTCACTTGATTCCATCAATTTGTAATGAATATTCTCGGGAAATTCGATTCGGTCATTTGTTTATGGTTTGCTGAGCTTCAATTTAATTCTTAGCATGCTCAATTCATTCGTATTATTTATTGTTTATGTGTGCTTGCTTGCTTGCTTATTTGCTTGGTAATGTTACTTTCTTTGCATTGTTATATTCGATTATATTAGTTAAAATAAATAAATATTCAGGGTAAAATAGAAAATATTTGATTCTATCGAATGCATTGCATAAACTGCCGCTACTAAGAGCAAAAGTAGCTATTGATCTGATAGTTACATTGAGATTGGGCTGTCTTGCCTCGTTGATCGTACCATATGCGTTCAATCGTGAAATTTATTTGAAAATTGTTTGTGTGCTAATCGACCGTATTGTTGTTATTCTATTTAAATATTTTGAATCCGATTTAATTCGGCAATTCATGTTGCACATCACAATTTATAACGAAACTTTTCGTGCGTTTGTACACATTTTAACTACTATTGTATTGTTGGCTGTGGTGCTGGTGGTTTGGTGCGGTTTCGATACCATTCTGACAATTTGTCTGAACAGTTGCATTTGATTTAAAGTTTCAACTTGGATTTCGGGTCAAATTATTTTGGTAATATTCAATTGTATTTTGAATTAAAAATCCCACTCTGTGCATCATTTTTGAAATGATGATGAAACAAATGCAACCCAAAATTCACTCGAACAATGTTATCCAAAATAGCTGACCAATCACAAATTCAAGTCCAACTCCAATTTTAAACCGCTTTCTGTGTAAACAAATTATGTACAATATTTTCTGTTTACTTTGATATGCATCGTAGCACATCCGAAAAACCAATTTATTGTTTATGATATTTGACCAAAAAACTAAAGCCATTCACAATTGTTGTTTTTCAAAAAAAAAAGAAAAAAAAAAAAAAACCAAATTCCGGATATTTCCAAGCGCAAAAACAATTGCCTGAATTGTTTACATTTCTCAGCCGCAACACGTATACATAAAGTTTAAAATGATTAAACACACATTTAAACAATCTCCAAATTATTCGGCCATTGTCTGAATATGCAACATTTTAGCGAATTGAGAAAATTTCGATTTCATTTACATTTCGTTGAATTCGATTTTGTATTTTTCAATATGTTACTGGTCGCTGCAAATTTTTCGTTTGTTTGATGTAAAAAGTAACATCGTGTACAATTTAACATGTTCAAATGGAAAAGAGGGGGATGACAAAAAGAGAATGGGACAAACAGACGTACAAAGAAGGAGTGATCGGATGAACATGTTGTCATAGTTACGTTCAATTAGTGAACAACACACATTGAAATGATTTGCGATGTAAATGAAGCAAATTTGATGTGATTTGAAAAGGGCAGCAATTTTCAAGTAGACATTTCAAAATACAAAACCCGAATGGTATTTTTGTTTATATCATATAATAAACAGGTCGAAATTCTGTCAATAACATACAATCAATTGTAATGACACCAAACAAATTAATGCCAAGCCTATCATCTTCTCGATATTTTCCAGTAAATTTGTGTTTTAGTCAGTTTTCATTAAATACAATACAAAACGAACAACTTCATAACCATCGAATTTTATGGTTTTCATTGTGTACATTGAAATGGTGCTGCTATTGTTGTTTTTTTTTTTTTTTGAATAGATTGATATGTCATGTCGTGTCATGTTATGATTTGCAATGGAAATGGAAATGATAAAACTTAAACAAAATGATGAAAATGTTTATTACATACCTAGATATGAGCTATTTGTAAGGACCCAAAATATTTTCAATGGATCAACCAAAGCATCCGCATTGATTGGTGCGATAAGTACTAGTCACCATAGCAATATTGTGGCACAATACCACCACAATCGTACAAAACTATCCATTTTGGCAATGGATATAATTACATCCACTGCCACCAAAACTGATGATATTGACAATAGATTTGTTGCTCTCTTTATAATTGGCTCAATTTTTGTTGTTGACGAAATTTTTGTTAATGCTACGGTTGCGGCAGTTGTTGTTGTTGTTTCGATAAAAAACAATTGAACGGGCCCATTCATTCCGCTTATGCACATAATAAATTTTCATTCACTGTGAGTTTTTGCTTCTTTTTCTCCATAGGCAAAGCAATGCTAAGCCTCGTACATATCAATCGCATTCTCATAGGTCAGGTACATTAATCATAACAAGATTAATTCCAAGTATTTGTCTGACATAAACACATACACAACTCAATTGACCAATCTATTCAACACAAGTAGAAACAAATTTTTTTTTTCTCTCTCTCTCTCTCTCTTTATCTATCTATCTCTCTCTCACACACACTCTATTTTTTTAAAATAAAATTTTTTTCATTTTGTCCTTTGATAGAATCATTGAGAATAATAAATCACTAAATACGCACACAAAAACAGTATTTTACTATGTTTTCGGTTTCGAATTGATCGAAAGAAAAAAAAAAAAAAAATTGCTGGTTTTGATACCAAACTGCGTGGTTTTTAGTTACACGTACACACTAATAGTAATTATGTGCTGTTGGGTCACTTTGATGATCAATTTTCACTGTATGTTTTCAATTAAAATTCTGCAATTTACAATTTTCCGTTTCGATTTCCGAATCGATACCAAACGCCATTCAATGTGACATTGTTGTTAGTTACAGTTGGCTGCACTAAAAGCGAATCATAAAATGTAATTCGTTGCAATCACTAGAATGAATGGTTGGGAATTAGTGAATTCGACACTTTGTCGTACAATATTCTGAATTCAATTAAAAATTACACAACGCAAAATACGCTTCAAAGCATTTTTTTTTGGTTTTCGCTCTGCTTTAAAGTTTTTTTTGTGATTTTCATTTTCTCTCATTGGGTTTGTCGTTCGTTTATGGTTTTCTGATACGATTTTATTGTGGTTTGCAATATTCCAATGTCAATTTCTCTCAATTCTTTATTTCATATTGCATTTTATATGCGTATGTTTTTTTTATTACGATTCTTGAAATGGTAGCGTACACTTTTAATGCATTTGCATATCATTTTTTTTATTATTTCCCATTAATAGCGCTATCTCAACTTGTTGTTGTTGTTGGCTAGCGCAACATATTGCACACGGCAAATTAGTACATTTTGGCTTTGTAATCTCGATTCAATTTTATTATAAACGAGCTACATTTAACGCTATCTTTATGCAGTTTTAGTTCGTTTAGTAATGAAATATAATGCCAAGTAGTGTGCATAAATCTTTGGTGTGAACATTAATGATGTTGGTGTATGTGTTCATGGGAACCAGAGAGTAGCCGAATGTGGCTCACATAACTACCCAACGAAAATGAAATTAGAAATGAATAAGTGCTTGTATAGTGTGGTGCGGAAAAAAAAAATTTGTGAAAATATTGCATGCAGCCTACGTTGACTGTTGAAAGAAGCGAATATTGCAATAAATTTATTAGTTTTGGGCGAAATTAAGTTAAGTTTATTGTTTCATTTTTGCCGTGTGCAATATCGTACTATAGCATATGTGAGGCTTATAAAACAATTGCAAACTTGAAACAAATTGGATATCGTATTTCTGAAATGCAGTCAAGATAAGTCGACACCATATTTGGCATGTCTTTATTACTCTCTCATACTCTATTTGTACTCTCAGTTTCCCTCACACTTTTTCAACAATCCAAATCACTCTCTGTTCTATTTTCTCTCTCTCTCTCTCTCTCTCTCTCTCTATCTCTCTCTCTCTCTCTCTCTCTCTCTATCTCTCTCTCTCTCTCTCTCTCTCTCTCTCTCTCTCTCTCAATCTCTCAATCTCTCTCACACTCTTCATCTCTATGCCAAACTCAACTCTGGGTCACGGTTTGCCAAAGTACAAAATAGTTTTGCAATATAACGTGAAAAATAATTTGAAATAAACAACGCATAATAATAGATGAAAAGACGATGAAAATCCGGTATATTAGTTGTAAAAGTTTCTATAGTGTATAGATAAGGGTGCCGTTGTTTTTCGCTTAATTAAGTAAGAAATTCATGAAATTAAGAGACATATATCTTGGCATATCCACAATAATGAAACACGATTTTTCCACGATATGATAATGATAATACACACACAGAGAGAGAGAGAGAGAGAGAGAGAGGGAGAGAGTGAGAGAGTGAGAGAGAGAGAGTGAGAGAGAGAGAGAGAGAGAGTGAGAGAGAGAGAGAGGCAAAAATAGCAAAGAATGCAATGAATTTTATTTTATGCCGGAAGTTGAGGCAGGAAAAAAAGAGAGAGAGACAGCATTGGGGGGGTGTATTCTTCAGTATTTACAATACTATATTACATGCACACAAATTTTAATAGAAAAACTTTTTTTTTCGCCATCACTTCCGCCGCACATTTTCATCACTATTCATTTAAAATGAATGAATGCATAAATGATGTGGAATGTGCAAACAATGCGGTATACACACAAAAATGTCTTTAATCATTCACAGCCTAATTATGGGAAAGAATTTGCAACGAATATTTGTTTCACACAAACACACATAATAATACGAACGAATGAACATGGTGAAGAAAATTGTGATTGCATCAAAAATTGGAATTGTTTAATATTTGCTTGCCCATTGACTGTTCGAAGAATATAAAGCAAAATAGTAATGGGTTTTAAATTTTTAATTTTGTCAATTTAAACTCAATGGAATTATCTTTTTGAAAATTGGATGCGAACCAAACCGAACCAATCCAAACCATTCTTGAGATAAACTAAAATGCACAAAACAACACAAGACACACAATAATTGGATATTTTTCTTTTCAATAGAAATGTTTTTTCTCTCAATTACGCTTTGAAATCCAAATTGATGAATGAAAATAAAAAAAAAAAATACACGGAAAAGTACACACACAATTTCGTGTTTTTATATCAAACCGATCTATTCGCTTATGCAAAGCACAATGACGAGAACAAATTTAATACCGATCGCAACGAATCGTAAACATAAACTGAATGCTGTGAGAATCGAGATGAACGATGACAATAAAAAAAATAATCCCCATGTGAATAGATCCCCAAACTTGGGGCAATTTATTTCTCCAATTTATTTTTTCCGAATTGTGTATGTTGAATTTCTCCGACGCAGCACAACTCAACAATATGTTTATATAAATTGCATTGCAGTAGGTTACTTGGTCGACGGTCATGCGCCCAACATCAACATACAATTTCACCACATCGCCAATTCTCCAGTTGAATTGAGTCTGGGAGATTCACCGCCAAAAAAAACAAAAAAAAAAAAACAAAAAAACAATACACATTTATTTGTTTTTTCTTTTAACGAACACGAACAATGTTTCTTTTGTTTCTTATCACACCGCCAAACAACAAATTGAAATGTGTGGATATAAGATATGTGAAGAACAATGCTGTAGAAAGTCATTTGCTAAATGAATGAGTTGAAAACAAATCGTTGATGAAAACAAGAACAAAAAAAAAAAAAAAAAACAAAAACACAAAAAAACTAAACAACTCAAACACACACAAATGAACCGAATGAAAAATAAGATTATACGCAATAAGAGCACGCGCTCATTCAATAGTACATATGCAAATAGTTTCGGGTTTGCCCAAGAAAAATTACACAATTGCGCTTTTTGAATGGATAAGAGGTTTGTCAAACAGATAAATTGGCTTTCGCTTTTCCAACGTTTTTCGCAGTGCTTTTGCAATTTGAATGAATCAGCCGTAGAACAGAGAAGAATTGAGTAAACAAGTAAGCAAGCAAGCAATGAATTGAGCTAGATAATATTTGTATTTTCGTTTAGAATTCGGATACGATCCGGAACATAGATAAATTGACTCGCGTGATGAGTGGTTCCACGTTGTTCACCGAATGAGCATTGTATTTCAAAAAGAAAATACAAAACAAGCACAAATACATGAAGCAAATACAAATTTCAAACATTCGACTAAACCATTGCATTTGCAACCAAAAAACGAAAAAGATAATATCGATTGCTCACTCTCGTTTGCACTATTTTCCGATACATTATTCAACCCAAGTCGTAAGCATTATTTTTGGACAAGTGTGAGGTGTGAAAGGTTCGTATTCCTGATTTTCAATTCATTTTGCATTGCTTACCATTTATACATTGACCGATTTCAAACCAATTTTATGCATTTAGCTTACAGAGAAATTCCATTCGATTTCCATCGAAAGGAATTGTTTCTGAAACTTCTTTGCGGATTGAGCATATAAGTGTTTTGTCTATATAGTGAATGTGTGTTTGTGAATTTTGCACAATGACACAAATCTTTGAATGTGTACTATGCTTTAAATATATGTGCACAATGCAAAATGATTCTTTAGAATGCAATTTATGCCATTTCATTCGGTCAACATTGTGTCACATTACCAAAAATGTGATGAATCTTTCGGCCAATTCTTCCGTATAAATTCAATATATGCATTATTGTTCTTAAATTTAGACAAGTCAAATATGCGAAGTAAAGGATCAATCGAAACGGATATTGTACATGCAAGCATGTTTTTGACGCATACACATATGCCCCAAAAATGACATGCCACAATTAACTAAACGATGAATGTTCAGATTGAATTGACCATGTTAATTTTCGAAAGAGAAAATCGAAAATCGAAAATCGAGATCACATGTCCTGGGCCAAAAGCCTAAAAAGTAATTGACACTACGGACTCAGCCAATTTTATTACATAAACCATTTTGCTGATTTTAGCAAATCGCTTTTTTTTCTTACTTTTCTTTGCTCTCCTCTCCTCCTTCTTCTTCCCTCCTCATACCATTCTTGTCTATCTGTGTGACTGGCTCTTTGTTTGTCGGCTTTTCTGTGTTTATGTCTCTCTCTGTGTGTGTGAAATTTATTTTCAAATTCAATTTATTTTGAGGTGATTGACCACGATGAAGCTGTTTTTGCATATTGATTGTAATTTTCCGATTTTTTTTAACACACATCGAATGTCTGTTATTTGATACATATTTGATGATTGAAATGATGAAACCTATTGTAGATCATATTTTACTGAAACCAGCGCAATACTGTTGAAATAATTTATCACATATCAACGTTAATATTTTGCATTCGTTTCGAATTATTCAGTTGTGAAATTCGAAGTATTCACGATATGCTGTTGGCTGATTTAAATTGAAAATCGAATATGAATCGCAAATATGCGTCAATTCATCAGATATATATGCAAAAAAAAAAAAAAGATAAAAACTCTGAAAAGAATTCGGTATATTGTTCATCTGCATCGATTTATAACAAATCCTTGTTATGAAGGGAGAACTGTTTGGTTTTTGAACACCACGAAAGACGCCTAAAGAAAATAGGGATAAAAAAAACTATCGCAAACTAAATTCGATTCATTTCGATGGCTCTCGAAATAAAAGCGGTTGTATTTTGGTTCATTTGTGTGAAAGATGTTGGTTTTTTTTTCTCTCTCTCTCTCTCTCTCTCTCTCTCTCTCTCTCTCTCTCTCTCTCTCTATATATATATATATATATATATCTGGTAGTGCAACTGACACAAAAATCGATTCGATTCCCGAAAAGTAACATAGCAATGAGATAGCTATACACTCAATGGTAGTCAGAAGTTTGCTTCAGTTGTGCCGGTGGAAATATTTCGATTTGCGCATATTGCGGAACAAATGGACAAATTTTATTGGGTTCGAGTAATTGTATTTGTTAAATTTTCCGACTTTACTCGGTATGGCCAAGTTTTTGGTCTTTTATCCACTCACCACTTGTTCATTTTTTATCTTTTTCTCTCCTTTTCTTTATTCAGTTCGTCTTTTTAGCACTTATTCATTTTTGCTTCGGTTTGGCTCTGTTTTTTTCTAACTGTTCCTCCCTTCCCCCTTTCTTTCTCTCTTTCTCTTTCTATCTCTCTTTCTCTCTCTCTCTCTCTCTCTCTCTCTCTATCTCTCTCCCTATCTCTCTCCCTATCTCTCTCCCTATCTCTCCCTATCTCTCCCTATCTCTCCCTATCTCTTTCTCCTTCTGTCTCTATTCTTGTTTATTTCTCTTTTTTTCGCTATCAATTTCTTTCTTTCACTATTTTAATGTGTTCACTTACACAAACATTGCAGTTTTCAAATGCAAATCGATAGTTTGAATTCTATTAGCATTGTTCCGGAAAGATAGATAAATGTTTGCCATGAGCAAAATCTAATTCACATCGTCCGTAATGTCTTTTGTTCGATCGCCGTCGTTGTTCAAGCAAAAGTATAAATTTTAGTGGTATAAAACTGTGAGTAAACGATGTACATAGATAGAGTGTATGATGATGATTTGTTTGTTGGGTGAATAAATGTGTGTGAACGTGTAGAAAATATTATTCGATTCGTTAGACAAATCTGTAAAAATAAAAAGAACCGAAAACGATTACCGACAATGTGTACGTGTGTGATGAGCCAAGATACAAAGTATCTCAATTACAACAAAATGAACGAAGAGCAAAGGAGAAAAGTAAATGGATTGTACCTTTGTGATAAATTTTCTCGTTGGTTTGTATGTTGAAATGAATCATTTGAGTGTTTGTGTGTATTTTTTTTCTCATTTCCTCTTACCGATGGAAATGATGATAAGCAATCTGAAATAGGTGCTCATAAAAAACCGACCATAAAAGCAATGAGAGTGTATGTGTGATCAATTGGTAAATTTCGACTGAGTAAACCTTTATAACCACCATTCGTGTATATGTATGTGCGATGAGCATCAAATATCAACAAACAAGCTAATTCGATTTACCAAAAATATTCGTTCGTATGGTGCCTCTACTTCTTCTTTTCTCTTTTGTACGACAAATTAGACGATGGATTACGATTAAAGCCCGTAATATGAAAGCAACTATTTTGGTGGCACATACACAATTGTTCGGATGGTGAGCCTGCTCTTTTTTGCACAATCATGACCATCTTTTGACTATTTTACTTTTGGTTACAATGCGGAAATGAAAATAAATTCCAAAGAAATAGAGATGGTTTTAAAATTTATGCCAGTTGTAAAGATCAACATGGAATTTAATGAAAATGTGCGCATATTGGATTTACGAGAATGAGTGTGCCTTATTTGCTCAAATATTCGGTAGTGCAACTCTCTCACTCAATTTCTATCTCTTTGCCGCTCTTTTGCTCACTTTCTTTCTCTTTCTTTCTCTTTCTTTCTCTTTCTTTCTCTCTTTCTCTCTCTCTCTCTCTCTTTCACTCTCTCTCTCTCTCTTTCTCTCTCTCTTTCTTTTTCTTTCTTTCTCTCTCTCTCTCTCTCTCTCTCTCTCTATTTCTCTCTCTATCTCTCTTTCTATCTCTATCTATCTTATTCGCTCACTTCCTGTCGTTCGCATTACTTTCAAAATCCAAACACGTTTGGGACGCATTTCTTTCTCTTTTTTTTTTTTTTTTTTGTTTTTTGCTCCAAACCGGATTTTATTTTATATGCTTTTTTTCAACTCTTGCACTCATCGTATCGTATCAAAAGCATAAAGATATACCAACACGGTGGAAAAAAAAAACTACAGCTAATACGGTTTTGCAATTATGGTACGACAACATTTTACAAGTTTACATATCGTCGTTCATTTCATACGTGATGATATCCTTATGCATATCACCATGTGTATGTATAGAGTAAGAAGAACAAAAAAAAAAAAAAAAAATATATTTTCTGCGTACAAAATACTTGGCTCACATAGTTTTCAAACTGAATTTCAACCGAGATTTTTCACCATCTCCGAGATCTATTTTAAACTGAACTTAGTTTGCACGTCGTGGCCCAAACGAATTTATTTTATATAGAAGCAAGAAACATAACAACACGCAAAAAATTTAAAACACTTGTAATACACAGATAACCAAATTCTGGTCGTTTGCTATACAGAATTTGATACTCACACTTTTGGGGCAAACCATTTCATTGAAATGAAAAATCACAGCTGATGAAATTTATGAAATGTGCCGCAATGCTTATCATATATCTGTGATATAAACCAAATGTCAATTGCATGCAAATTGTTGGATTGCACAAGGTGATAACATAACTTACATTCTATCCCACTGTTTTAGTGTGAACATTCAACAATCGAGCCGAATATTATCCGTGTTTAGATTCTCACATATGTTTGTGGCAAATGCTGGCATTTCCAAATGATGACAATAATTTGTTGCAATTCAATATATTTATATTGGTACATATTTTCAATCGTAGACCGACTATTCTATTATCTGAATACAAAAATCCATATTTGGAATTTCGACATCTGATCCGGTAGCACGTAACCAAATATTTGCAATTTATTTCAAACAATGAATTATTTAATGAAGTAAATCATTTTACAAAGTATTTGCCAAGCGTCTTGATATATTAGTTGAATACTTTGTCTTTTTACTACATGGATATCAGCATCATGATATCCAAGAAACTTCAATTAATTCATGACTTTTCAAAGAAGAAGGAAGAAGTTCAACGGAAAAAATGACAAATTGAACCGAAAAACTTTTACCGCAGTTGCAATGATGTACGAGTTGTGGAAAAGTTTTTGATGCCTCAAATAGTCAAAAAAAAAAAAGGAAAAAGAAATTCATCAGCCTTTGTTCAAAATGCAAGAAAAAACGACTGAAATGATTTGGTGGCTACCATAATAATAATCATAGTAATAATAGTAATCATTGTGAGAGCTAAACAATTTTACATGTAATTTCAAGGGTCCATCTAATAAATCTTAAGTGGAGAGAAAACGCTAGGCATAATGACTTTCGATGAAAAGAGATTGAATGGTGCCAGAGGGGGAGAGTGGGTTAGAAAGTAGCGATGGATGAGAATGAGTTGAAAAAAGCGACACATACAGTATCAAGTATGCGGCTCTCATTTATTTGTTGTGGATCTTTGTCGGTTTTTGGCGAAAAATTGTCCAAAGTATAATCTAATACGTCTTTTGAGCACATTTATTATGGCCATTCGTTTGGGAAATCTTTGAAAATCAGGCCAATGACAAAAACATAAAGACGAAATTATTATCTTTCTTTTCCTTTCGTTTCGATACCCAAACGCTTTTCATGTTGGGTATTTCGTTCATTATACATAATGTTTTTAGTTGGACATTTTCTGCAACGACGCATTGTTTCTCTCTGGGTGCAGAAGTCGATTGTGACTTTTTCGTGATACGAAGAGCAATAGAGAAAGAGAGAAAGAGAGAAAGAAATAAAATAGAATAAAAGAACTATGAACATTGAACAACAATTCGAATTCGAAAAGTTTCAGAAATTAGACGCTCTATCTCTATAGTCATAGGACAAGTACAACGCAAAGCGCGCATATTTTCACACACACAACAGAAGAAACTTGTTTCTGGAAAACGGGCACGATTTCAAGCGAACATAATTTGTTCTCATTGATTTTATTTCAGCGAACGAAATTCGCTTCATGCAAAATGTCGCATAGTAAATTTTGTGATCATCAGCGGCTTAAAATTTATTTCCGCATTTTCATCGTCGGCAGTCAAGTATTTAAAGATTATTGTCTGAGTTAGTCTCAGACTCAATCTTTCTTCTTCACATTTTCGATTTTTCTCTCTCTCTCTCTCTTGCACGTTCTTGCTATTTCACCCTCTCTATTTAATTCACTCCCTTTCTATCAGTCTCCCTTTCTGGTCTCCCAATTTTTCGCTTTCACTCACTCTCTCTCTCTCTCTCTCTCTCTCTCTCTTTCTATTTCTCACTCTATCTCTCACTGTTTCTCTCTCTCACTCTCTCTCTCTCTCTCTCTCTCCCTATCCCTCTGCTTCTCTCTCCCCCTCCCTCTCTCCCTACCTCCCTCTCTCTCTCTGCCACTCTCTGCGTCCGTACGTTTTTTGTTACGGTCGTTTTAAAATTTATCTTTGTCATTTTTTGTGCTATGTACGCGTCTTCATTGAATAGCTCATTTTTGGTGTGGCCGCTCATTTATTATGCCATTCAATTCTACGCAAATGTCGCTAATTTTATTTCACATTCTTCTACTAAATTCGCGTACGAATTACGCTCATTTCAGTATATTTGGTTTGCAGTTGATAATTTGTTCGGTGATGTAAATCGACCGATGTTGCTACTGTTGTGCTACTGTTCCTGTTGCCGACAATGTTGATGGTGTTGGTAGTTTGTGGTGTTGGTTGACTATTCGCTCTCAAAATGTTGAATACATTTGGAAACAAGCAATTAAAACCAACTTGTTATTTTTGCTTTTTCTTTCGCATGAAATTTGTCCACACACAACCAACCAAACAAAAGAAAAAAATGAAATGATTGCCATTTGTACAGTTTGATGCGTTTGTTCAACGTCATCAGTTGGAAAATGCTTAAATTACATGAGCTAGCTGCTTGTATTTCATTGCAAAAATTGGATTTTTTGGGCACTTTCATCTTTCATCCCATTTGAATGTCGATTCTATACTTGAACCATCTGTGCCGTATAAATATTCAAATGAAGGCAAACCATTTTTGTAGCAACGGAAAAATGCAATGACACAATTTTGTACATATGTAGCAATTTATTTATACATTCCGGTTCAGTATTTCGCATATTTAAAAGTTTAATTACTTTGATTAATATACTTGGCTGACTTTTCAATACGAATTAATTCGCTCCCATCTTAAATCAAAAGTCATGATTTTTTCTCACTCTCTTCCTTCTCTCTTTTTCTCCTTGCTCCCATTTTTTTGCTCTGTATTTATAAACAAGAAATGCAGAATTATCTCAACATTCATTACTTCCGCTATTGTATTTGGTTCAGCAATCATTTTATTGCTTATTTTCATCATTTTCAACATTTTTTTTTTTCATCTTCATGAATTCAAATATCATCTTTTGACTCGAGCGTTTCTCCCAATGGATCTACTTTTAAATGCGCTTTTAAATGAATTTACGAATAAAAACACAGTGCACTATCTTCGTGCATCTTACTTCCGACTATCTTTTTTAAGTTGCATTGCAATTCTCTATGTGCCAATCAGAGCTCAGTTTAGTTTTTTTGTACAGTACATTTTTTTCTTTTGTTTCGTGCGTATAATTAAAGAAATTTCGTATACATTTTTTGTTAACTTGTTTTCATCATGAATGAAAGAAACAACCGTAAAGATAATTTGCACCGGAATAAAATGATGTCAGAAAAACAACCATTGTTCTAGATTTGGTTTTTTTTTTCCACTCTTTTCATTGTATCTGTCGTGCATTTATAATGCAATGAAGTTCATCCTGAATTACTTTTATAAGATTTCCGGACACTCGAGCTATTTCTTTGGAAGCGTTGAATTAAACTCCCAGGTTTTTGGTGAAAAAAAAAAACTTTCACATTTCATTTTGTTGCTCTACAGGTTTTTTCGTTTTGAATATTACATTCGAGCGGTAATGATGAAAGAAAAGGGCTATTTTGTAGGTACAATTTGCTTTAGTTTTAAAGTGGCTTTTATTGATTGTTCCGTGAAAAAAAAAAAAAAAAGCGTTTCTTCAGTGCAATTTAAGTAAATTAAATTTCCTTTGATTGCCATTTTAACTTTAAACATTTCCAATGAAATTGAAAGTTGAATTTTCTAAAGAAGTGGACAAAATTGCATCCACTTCAGACCAGATTTGTTTTTTTCTTTCTTGTTCATGAATAGAAAAAGTTGCAAAAAAAAAATGCTGAGTCTTCTTGATCAAATTGAAAGCATTCCTGAGGCAATTATTACAGTGTAATGCACACTTTTATTAAGTTCATGGAAATGGAATAAAAATGACCGGTACTGAACATAAAACAAAAACCAACCACCACCACCACCAACGACAAAAATTACAACCTCATTTTCTTCTATTAACTTTGATATTTTCCGTGGTATACATAGGTTGCTATGGTTTTGAACATGCACGCGTCATGAACGTAGTATCAAATATGATACGATCGAAGCGCTATGTACTTTACATACATTTCAAATGTGATTTTTTAGTTCCGTAGTACACCGTCATTTCATGACGCGAGCATGGTTTTGAACGCAAAGAATGACTCTAAGTTATGCATTATTTACCTTTTTAACATAAACTAAATAGTTTTTGAGAAAATTTTCTAAATGAATTTCATTATGTGGTTGCGCAATTTAATTTCTTGTATTCTGGTTTTAGTTGTTATGCATTTTCATGGATTGCTGCTTATTCCATAAATAAAAAACAAATGCATTGCGTGCTCAGATTGTGTGCCGTTGATATATATTGTATAAGAATGTCCACAATAAAATTGTAATTTACATGTTTTCTTATTTTTCTGAACTGGCTTTGGTTCATTTTGGAATGGTTTAAGGGACGGACGCACGAACGGACGATGAGCAAAAATATGAGCATTTATTTGTGTTTTTATCGGTTGGAATTTATTCAATGCATAAAGAAATCCGCAGCCGAAGTAAACGCGCAATTTTTACCGCATAATCAACAACAACAAACAACCAAACGAAATGTAAATTATATAAAATTCCAAGTCACAACTACGCACACAAATCTATACCATTTGAAGCCAAACCGCACAATTTTGGTGTGATGGAATTATCCAATTTTTGGTTAGGATACTGGCTTCAATCGACACAACATTTCATTCATTATCAAACTACTCGTGAAAATCGAGTATGAATTTTCATAGCCATGAGAATATTGCGGAGAGAAAGGACAAAAAGAAAGAGCGATGAAGAAAAACCAAGAAATGGTAAATGAAAGAACAAGTGTTTAAAAGCAAACGGAGAGACAAAGTGAGAAAATCAGAGAAAGAGCTCATTCAACACATAAAACTTTTATTTGTCAATATTTACATAATTGATCAGTGAAGCACGCACCACTTCGTTTATTTCATTTGTGTGCATCGTATTTAACTCAACATTCTTTCTTGTTGAAACCAACAGTTCCCAGAGTACATAGTTTTGGTATTGTAGAATTTGCTCCCTGATTCAGATATAATTGCTTTTTCATTGGAAATCGCATTGCTTTTAAACTATTCTATAGATTCATTCTGGGGAAATCTCTAATGCAAATTTAATATACTGAATTAGTCTATTAAATTTTTTATGGCATTTCACGCATACTGGAAATGAACAAAGAAAGAAAAGAAAAATGAAAGCGACAAAGGTGCAAGTGGAATGAACAACAAATGTGCTAACGTCACAAGGATATTTTTTTTTTTTTTTTTTTTTTTTTGAGCTCATTTTCTTCGACAGCATAGTGACAAATAGAACTGGAGCAACCATGCATAAATTGATTGAAAGCGATTGATTCTTTTATTTTTATTGAGTATTTGAAATTGATTGAAATATTCAAACATTTTTCTGCATTTTTTTCTGTACAAATTATATTCTCAATTTTCCATTATTTTTTTTTTTTTCTCAAATTGCAGACATGAATTGGCAATCGAACCAGAGATGTGGAAACGAACAAAGTCATTTTGAATTCAAGTCAATGAACTAAACAAAGACGAAAATATTTAAGCGAGCACATTTTTAAGATATGTTACAGAAATTATTACAGTTAAATGTAATATTTGAAGAAAACTTCAACAATGTGCACATTTATAATGTTGAAATAAGATAACTTGATACATAGTAGACTGTTTTATATTATCTATTGAATCAAATACAATTTTTGCAGTAATTCAGGAGCAAGAATATAAATGAATAAAAAAAAATTTCAAGATTTATTCTAAAGTTTAGTCTCTAACATAAAGAGTGACTTTGATTGAATCGCCTTTGATGTCAAATTGAATGAATATGCATTAAAATGGAACAAATTCAAATTGGATACGCCACAATTGGCGATGGTAAGCCAAAATTTGAAAATTGACCACAAGAGAAATGTAATTGTGTGGGCTTGTTCTTAACTCATGCTAACGTAACTTACTTATAAGTTGTAAAATCAATAGAAACTTGGTAATGCAAAGCATTAATTGAATTTCTAACATTTTGAAGTTCGAACATTCAACAAAACAATGTTATGTCATCAAAATCAAATTCAACACCCACATTTACGAAAAAATAATGTTTATGATGAACATGAACATGACTGGCGTCAGTCAGATGTGTGTTAGCATTGCAAAGGAGTGTGAGTGCATTTTTGCTGACATTGATAAAATGAAAATATACAAATTCAGCAAAATTTCACTGGACAAGTGTTTCAATGTAAATAATTTTGTAAAATTTACCCAAAATCATTTACTCATTCCATTTGCATTTTTCTCGTTTTGTTTTCCGAAAAAAAACGCATGAAAAAAAAAACTCTCAAAAAATCCAAATTCCGATTAAAAAATAGTGCAAAAACTCGAACATGACAAAATTGGGAGTAAATCGCCATTGTTTGTTCATCTCATCAAGGTTCTCACATTTTTCTTTTGAAGATCAATCTTTGCTAAATGATATCAGGTCATGAATTGAAAAACCCATGCAATTGTGTTTCTATGTAAAAAAGAAAAGGGTTTCGCAAAAAGCTAAATGATTGAAAAATATAAAATGAATGAATCAAATGGATGAGCAATGTGTTGGATGTGCTACGATTGAAATTTCCGTAGAAAAAGTGAAATGTGCTTATTCAATAGAACTGCGGAAAATCTATGATGCCAAATTGATTGTCTGATTGCATACAGAGTTGAGTCACATTTGCATAATTGTCGGCAACATCGATCGTATCTGACATAAACTGAAAAAGGTAAACGTTAGAAATGAAAATCGACAGCAATATCATTTAAATCGCATGCTGCTTTTTCACACGTGATTTTTGGCAAATTGAACTAACTAAATGCAATTTGCTGCCAAGTTTCTAGATCAATGTTTCCTCTTGTCGTTTTTACAATTGTTATTGTTGTTGTGTTTTTTTCTTTCAGTTTTTATATGCGATGCAAGTAACTCAAAGTAATTTCCAATGGAGCCTGAGAATTTATCTGCACTGAAATGCAGAAATCATTACGCTTGCAAATAATCTGCAATCGAACATATTTGCGCGCATTGGAAATTTAATCTATTTATGGTCTAGTAATTTGGGTAATAATTCCGGTTTGTACGTTATGCTTCACAGCCCGAATAGATTCAGCTATTTTTCTCAGAATTCAAAATGTATTTTCCTTTCAGTTGAAACCATTTTTCTCCATTTTAGTGATTCCATTGAAAATAACCATACTGTGAAATTTACACAACCGAAAACTTTGTTTTGCAATTGTTTATTTTATAAAACCATTTTCTCTCATTGGTTGCCAGTTTACGAGATAAAATGTTCAACCAAATATAAACAAAGAAAACCAGACGTTCAATATAAAAGACAGACCTCAAATGAGTACATTGTTTCGAAATACAAATAAGTTTCCGTTGATGGTGTGATTATATTGGTGTAACGATGGTTTGGCGATACTGGCTAATGGAATGGGGACTGCAGTAAATGGTTTCAAATACAAAGGTGAAGATTGGTAAATTTGATTAGTTTAAATTGCATATTTCACTTTGTTTCGCTAACATTAAATGGTGTTTTATAACCAGAAAAATAAAAATATCTGATTAAATTCCTTTTCCATGTAAACTGTACACTTTTACAGTGTACTGTGGAAATGGTATTTGTGTTTCACGCTAAAAAATGTTCAAAATCTATAATCGAATATAATTATGATTATGCGATGGATTTTGTTTTCGTTATGTTTTTTTTTTTTATCATCGTTTGTTTCGTATATTTGAATTTCCATGAGAAAACGTTTTAATTCTAAATGTGATGAAAATCATGATGGTAATTGCTGTGAATATGAAATGAATAGAAAAATGCAATTTCTTTTTGCGTAAAATTGGCTGCATACAGGCAAATGAATTTCATATTGAAATTGAAATTCATGTGAAAGTATGCAATAAAAAGGGGAAAAATTGTTTTATAAAACCGTGGATTTCTTTCTATTCAACCAAATGGTTTTCATTATCAAACCACGTTCATTCGACGGATTTTCTTTGATACTTCGTTTTGTTTTACAAATTCACCAAAAATGTTTGAAAAACACATTTTATTCTAGCATTTTATTGAAAATGTTTACGAAATTTTTTTTTTTTCCCCAAAAAATTCGTTTATATAATATGGGAAATGATTGTGTTTCATTCATGACGTGGGAAAATTTGCTCGAATTTTGACTTTAATGATTCCATTATGTAAGACTTGAACATTGCAGAATCACAAAGAAATTCCATACAAACTATATAAACTGGATTAGTTAATGGATGTTATTTAATGCATATGGATGAAGGAAGAGAAATTTAAAGGTAAATGCAACTGGGAAAATTCTACGAAAATCTTTCTACTGCAAAAGGCATAATAAATGTAAACATCATACAAAGTGAATACTATTCGTGTTGTGCACATATTATGCTCAATATGCTTGAGCGTTTCATGAATATTCGCTTTTTGTTCAATGAATATGCTTTTTAACCCAATTTTATTGGCAGCACAATTTCAAAACATGCATAATATTTTACTCCTTCTCATTCACTTTCACTTTCTCTTTCTCTCTTTCTCTCTCTCTCTCTCTCTCTCTTTCTCTCTTTCTCTCTCTTTCTCTCACTTTCTCGCTTTCTTTCTCTCTTTTTTTCACTCAATCACTTACATTCTTTTTCTATCTATCTTTCCAGCTTTCACACTCTATTTTCATTCTAAGTTTTTTTTTCTTTGTTTTTCTTCCTTCTTCCTTCTTCCTTCTTCTTCTTTTCTTTCTTCTTCTTTTTCTTCTTCTTCTCCTCCTCTTCCTTCTCCTTCTCCTCCTCCTCTTCCTCCTCCTCCTCCTCTCTTTCTCTTCCTCTGTATGTTATTACATTTTTAAGTTAAATCTCTCATGTCAAAGAACGAGGCATTGCTTTATACCATTAAAGCTCTTTCCTATGTTATGCTATAGAAGTGGAGACGCCATTCACTGTACTTCTATATAGTAAAACTTTAATGGTATAAAAGCACTGTCAAAATATGCCTCGTTCTTTGGAAAAATGCGTTTTCACCACTCAATGAGCTCGCCCCTTTTTTTCCCATACATTTCATTCATCGACATCGTCGTCGTCGTTGTAGTCGTTTGTGAATCTAGTTTTCTTCAAAGAACTGAGATTACATCTTAACCTTTCAACTATAGACATCGTTATGGTACGGTTATTTTTTTATTTATCCTTATTTTCAAGTCGAATGAATGCATAAAAATAAAAAATTTATGACGTGAAAGAAAATTTGATGAATACATGGAAATATATTTTGTTTTCTCATACACATACATAGTATATTCACAAAAATTGCTTTTTGGTAACATGTTTACGTCATTCATCTGTGTGTTTCATACACAAATTCCATTTGGCAAAGTAAACCAGCCACCATGATTTTTTCCCGAACTACGTTAAATGCAAAAATACCGCTGTTTTTCGGTTAAAAAGAAATGATTCAAAGCTGGAAGTTATATCAACTCAATGACAAATTCATTAATCTTATAAGAACTTTATTGTAAGAAGATATACTTGATATTAAATTTTAACATGCAGTGCATTTTCCTAGAAATATTTTCATTTTTTTCCAAAAATGTAACTTCTATTTCTATTTATTTTTTAAATGTAACAATAAAATTCTCAATGAACAATCGCTTCGATAATAATAAAATTGAAAAAAAAAAAAAAAAAATATGGAATTTAATCAGCTTTAATGCATTTCTGAATTATTTAGCTCAGTTTTATGCCACATTGGACAAACAAAGCTACATTTATTGGATAATATTCTTATGAATTGAACTGAGAGAGTTTTTCCAACAAAGTAGCTCTTTGTCAACTATACAAATAGGTATCAATCAATTGAAGCGATATTTTCTACTAACAATGACTTAACTGTTCTCTCTCATATTGGTAAATAAAACATATTGTCAATAAATTTGATGTGACATGCATTGTATGTTATCAATCAAAAATCAAAAATAAAATAAAATATGTTATAAGATTATGTTTTTGTAAAATGTTAAAACCATTTTGAAATAGTAAAGATACTTTGTTTCATGATTATGACAGTAATATAATCGGTATGGTTTTCATCAATTTTGTTGTTTTAATTCAGTAATGTTGGTGTTCATGTATAGAACAAGAGCAGATAAATCAGTTTTAAATAGCTTACCTGTCTCAACATCATCTTACTTTTATGTGATGACAGTAATATAATCGGTATGGTTTTCATCAATTTTGTTGTTTTAATTCAGTAATGTTGGTGTTCATGTATAGAACAAGAGCAGATAAATCAGTTTTAAATAGCTTACCTGTCTCAACATCATACCATAAATAGAATTCTCAACTGCAGCTACTAGTTTTTTTTTTTTTTTTTTTTTTGTTTTTTTTTAAAGAGAAAACTTTTCAAAAAAGAAGATATGCAACATCTCTTACCTGAAATTAAGAAAAGAAATAAGAAAATTATTCATTGTTATAAAAATGTTAAGATCGATGGAAATCTTGAAGATATAGAAACAGACATTGTCTTCGTTAAATCATTTGTCTTAACTAAATGTTGGAAAAACTTTCGTACCATTTATCTGAAAAGAAAGTTTTTGGTATAATTCTAATGAAATCAAATGATTATGGCGTCAAAAATTCAGAATACGTTCATTACCGTGACGGATGTTTGACTTCGAACGGAATTTTTGTGCTTGTGAGTTTTTTTTTTTTTTTTTTTTTTTGGTTCTTGTTTTGCGTGCTTTTCTTGAGAACCTAAATTGATAACCCCATATTCATGCTACAAAATATCAACTAGAACAATCGATTCGGTTAAAATGGTTATCAACAATTCATGGAGGAGAAAATCACGTAATCACTTCGATGTGATGCCAAAATATTTTCATGGTTGTATGAACAAGAACATGTTATATTCAATCAAACTGTGCAAACTAATTTTGGAATTAAATTTGAAAATTTTCAGTGTGCAAATGAAAATGAAAACTAGTGCTACTGAGATGTGTATGTGATGTGTTCCCTCTGTGAAATGACTTCCGTTATTTCAACATCAACGATAACTATAGTTTTGAAAAGTTTTCTTTTCCTCATTCTCACGCACACACACACTCTCTCTCTCTCTCTCTTTCTCTCTCTTTCTCTCTCTTTCTCTCTCTCTCTCTCTCTCTCTCTCTCTCTCTCTCTGTGTGTGTGTGTGTCTTACTCTCACTCTTACTTTTACTCACTTTCACTCTCTCTCTCATCATCTACTCTTGCTTATTCGTATACTCAAGTTTTATTTTATCGTGTTTATGGCATTTGTGTACTGTGCGCCAGGGAGTCGTGTTCACATGCGATCTATT
Source organism: Resseliella maxima (assembly GCA_029041755.1). Classification (NCBI taxonomy): domain Eukaryota; kingdom Metazoa; phylum Arthropoda; class Insecta; order Diptera; family Cecidomyiidae; genus Resseliella; species Resseliella maxima. Next base: position 1,232,490 of record JAQOWM010000011.1, on the reverse strand, counting down.
TTTCATCAGTATGAACGTTAACGTTATTTAATTTTGTTGTGAAAAGTTTCTTTATAATCTTGGATTTACTTTTGTCCGGTTTTAGAATATTTCGCGGTACGAAATTTTACGGAAAACTGATGCTTATTCTGTGCATCAAATATCACAGCGCGTGCATTGCAAACAACAGTTCATTCGTTGTGTAAGTCTCGCGTGATATTTTCAGTAAAGATGTTAAACTTTGTAATTACAACTGAAAATTACAGTGTGAGATTGAGATAGAGATACATGAAAACTCTTGGATATCAAGTGTACTTTACTCATCACGATTACTTTGCAACATAAACGTAAATCGACGACGAAACGGAAATTTTCAAGTTGCGGAATATTTACTCAATGAATATTCCAATTTAACACTTGCTCATTCATCTCTTTCTCTCTTGGCCTAGATTCTCAGTGGTAAAATGCACATTTTGAATTCAATACAAGAACGTTAAAAGTTTTGTGTTATTCGAATTTCAGGAAAGGAAATATTTTACCTATTCACACATGCACACACACACACACACACGCCCTGGCTATAATTTAAAGTAACCACCATGTAATGTGAATATGATGAGAGTGTGGTCCGAATACATTATTCGATAACAACTTTCAGCAAGTAAACTGACTTTGAAATCTCAGTTGGTTTATGCTACGATAAGCATTAACTGTGTTTATATTGACTGGTTAAAGTTAATGACTGACATTTTTCCACGAATTACAGTGATCGAATAGTGCAATTGATGTGAAACGATTGTGTGTGTGTATGTGTGGTTTCGTGTGTGACACACAACAAATGAATATATGAAAAAAATTATGCTGACATTCAAATTCGATAGGATTTTTTCCATTTTGGATTTTTTCGACACAGATCTGGAATGCTCAAAATTGTACCATTGAAAATGTGTCACGCACATTTCGTTCAAGCCTTTTTATTTAATGTCACATTTAACCACTGATGCCTGGAGATTTTTCGACGACCGTCATACTCATGCGGCTTACATTTTGGAAAATGAGAGAGAGAGAGTGTGAGAGAGAGAGAGAGAGAGAGAGAGCGAGAGAGAGAGAGAGAGAGAGAGAGAGAGAGAGAGAGAGAGAGAGAGAGTGAGAGAGTGAGAGAAATTGCCATAGATTATTTTCGCTCTTTTTTGTCGCTGCTTTGCTGCTGTTGTCGTGCGCACCGCCGATATCGCGAATAGCTCGTAAATTTATTGAGGTAGAAACATTCCATACTATTACACATTTGCTGACACATAACGTTTATTCCATCGAACGAATATTTTCGTATAGTCTTTTCAGTCGTGTTAGTTCCTTTTTTTCTCTCTTTTTTTTTTGGTGCTTGTTGGACGAACGTGGCTCAACTAAATCACAAATTCAATCAGCCGAATGCGTTCGGTTGAATGCAATGGATTTGTGTTCAAAGAGTCATCTTATTTATGGGCCAAGCAATCGATAACTTTCACCATAACCTTTGGATTTAAAAAAAAAAAAAAAAAAAAAAATTGGACTCGCGTCGTCTTGTCAAAGGGATTTTTCAATGTTCGCCATTCGATATTTTTTCTACTTTTTCATTTCTTCGCTTTCGAAAATATTCTAAAAGCATAGCTTTTGCACTGTGTTGATATTTTGTTTTTATCTTATTTTGCCAGATTTCCCAAAATGGAATATGTTCAATCAAGTTAAAAGTTTTCACATCAGATGCCTCAATATTGAATTGGTTCCATAACCATTAATTGTAATGAACATTTTCAAATGTACACTCGTTTGGAACGAACCATCTTTTTTTCCTCTTTCTCTTTCTGTTCGGCATTTGTTATGCCATTGAATAATTTTTGTTGCGATAAACGAACAAAGAAGAAAAAAAAAACATACAACGTCAAATTCACTTCCGTCTTTTTATTGTAATGGTAGTTGTTGTCTTTTTATTACATTATGATAAGCGTTGTGCTTCTGTTTTAAATGTCAATTAAGCACATTTCCACCACTTAATACTACTTGGACTTGGGTGTGTGTGTGTGTGTGTGTGCATTTTTTCAATTTGCAATGACGTAATTGTGTGAGCGAAAAATAATCGTTCTCAAAATGAATGAGGATTTTATGTGATTTCGATACGGAATAACTAATTAAACAAAGAGATGAAATGAATTCCTTGTACTCGTTTCGACTATTATTTTGGCTTTGTCAATTTTATTAAGCGTTGCCAATTTCGCATCTGTTTCATTCCATTTAAATCCATTTCTTTTCGTTTTTCGTTGGCATTGCTATGGCAATTAAGTGTTTCATTTGAAATTCAATTAAAAATTCTCAATATCCCAATGTGAATTGTTTGGATTTTTTTGTTTTTTCTCTCACTCGCACTCGCACTATTTGGTGTCCTTGTTGTGAATGTATTTGTATACACACAGTGACGACAATTGATGAAACCGATGCGCCATCACAATTACTACAGAAGAAGTGTTGTCCTGATTTTTTCCTCACCACACACTTTATGCCATCGTTCTAAATGCAAAACGTTTTTGCATGAAAATGCATATTTTGTTCGATGTGTTGAGCAAAGCACTTAGCCATATTCGAAATTGTGCAGAACTTGTGAAATACGCAGTAAATTTATGAGTTGCAGATAAAAATTGAAAGATTGAATTGAACTAAAATGTCGAATTGTATAAAGTTGAAGGAGTTGTGAAAACAGAGAGAAAGAAGGAAGAGAAGCAGATTCTGAAAACAAGAGCAGAGCAGATGAATAGAAAAAAGAAGGAGATGAAAGGGAAAGAGAAGATGAGATATAGAGGGAAATAGCATAAAAATACAAGCCAGCAAGATAAAAACAACAACCCATTGAAGCCAAAAGAAAATACTGGCTGAATGATGACGTGCATGCTAGGCAACATTCCGCTTTTTTTTTCGGTTGGATTTTTTCTTTTGTTCGAATTTTTTTTTTTCGGTGATTTCTTTTCAACTCTGTGTCCGGTTGTTCCGGCCGTTACATTGCTTTTTATGAAATCCAATGAATGGGCATTAGGCCAGCGATACAATACATGAAAAATGTAATGGAATAATTCTTTCGTTTTTATTCATTTTCAACAACTTTCTTGTTCGCAGTGGAGAGCGATGTGAGAGAGAGAGAGAGAGAAGGGAGAAAGAGAGAAAAACCTTCATTCTGCATCGTTCACTCTTTTCGGATTATAGAATGCATACGGGCAATTCATTCGAGTACAATTTTTAGCATAGCTTACAGCGCTAGACAACATGCCCACCATTATCAATGAAATGTGGCGAAACAGACGCAAACATAAGCTTAACTTCTGACATGAGAGACGATTTTCGATTTATCTTTTCAAATACGAAATGCATTAACCGTGTAACATATGCATACGTCCAATAAAAATGGCGAAACAAAAGACAAAGTACATGCAATAAGTATCTTCTTGTTCCCTCTGATCGCACACAATTTCATTCACTCTCTCACATTCGCTCCCTCATACTTCCATTGCACTATTTCTCTAGCTTATGTTCAATTTTTCTCTCATTGTCCATTTTTCATTCTCTTTTTAGCTATCGGCCATTGATCCGTTGATCGCATGTACGAATCATAAATTAAATGTGTACAATTTTTGTTTCAACTAAAGTAACTGAATAATTGCTCGAATGTGTGATAAATTTACGCGTAACCGAATCGTAGCATCCGACAAAAGATAATATGAATAAAATCGGGAAGAAAACAAGTGAAACCAAACGGAGCAAAAAAAAAAGAGAGAAATGTATAACAAGTCATGGTTTTGGTTGTGGTGTCCTATTCGAATTAATGAGTTTTACGTTGGAAGCATTTTCTCAATTAAAGATAATAATAATCTCGAGTGCAGTAAAATAAAAAGCGGCAAAACCTCTAACCAACCAAGTGTTCGGCAATGCAAAGACTTTTATTACATTTCATATATGAAAAAAATTGGATATAAGAGAGATGAGAAAAAAAAAGAACTTTTTTTGCAGGAAGTAAATTACCACGAATTAAATTACCAGCCCGAAATTAATGGAAAACATTTAAGTTTCATTTTTCACACATGACACAAATAATACAGAGGTAAGATAAGTTGAGAAAATGCAGTAAAATGTAATATTGTTGTTGCCGTATAATTTTTGATGGGAAATGGAATGGGCTATAGGGATTGCTGTATATGAAATGAAAATGGTTGAGCCAACGGAAAATGAAAAATGTTGCATTTGACATCATTTCAAAGCATTCACCAGTTTATCGTGAGTGTGCCATGTATGTACGTATGTGTGTAGTGTCTATGTGTATGTATGTTATTAGTTAGTAAAAGATCGTCTCATCGTAGCATATGCACCTTCAGTATCACGTTCAAATGCATCGACCGTATGCCAAATAATGAAACAACACAAAATAGATGGCAAGATGATATGAACGATGAAACGAAAAAAAAAAAAAAAATAGAAAATACGGACCCTCACTGCAACAATTGGCGGAAAAACAGAGAACAAGTGACGGAGTAAGTGGGAAAGAGAAACAGAAAGAGAGGAGAAAAATAATACCGAATAAATAAGCATCGAGTCGACAGACAGTATAGCATCTAGTACCATTTATCAAGATCTACTTGGAAAGTGTGCGCCTTTTTTTTCCCATACTGGCACATGTTTTGCTGATGTTCGCGACTCTTCAAAATGCTTAGCACTGGTAAATCCACAACACACAATGAAATAAGAAGCGAAATAGTGGGAGAGAGAGAAAAAGGGAGAGAGAAAGAGAGTAAGAGAGAGAGAGAGAGAGAGAGAGAGAGAGAGAGAGAGAGAGAGAGAGAGAGAGAGAGAGAGAGAAAGAAAACTATCCAACAACAGACGATAAAACATGAATTTTGTGTTGTATTTCTAGTTTTCGATAGGTTTTATTTTTCCTCTCTATCTCTCATCTTAATGCACTCAGTTGGACACGTATTTTAAGTGATGTGAATATGGTTGCCGTCATGACCAGCCTGGATTATATGTAGAGAAAGAGAAAAAAAAAATATGAAAACACTGATAAACTAACTCACTCAGTTTAGTGAATGTTGTGTATTTCGAGCAAAGTCAATTTTCAAGTGTTTCGTCTCTATCATCATCATCATCATCAACATCATCATCGTCATTGGCAATTTTTGTTAACTCTTGAAAATATTGAGTACACTGTATAAATATATTTTCGTATGATAGCGGTGCATCACCACGTCAATTTCAGGCAAACTTTTTTCTATTTCAATGCTTCGAAGCATTTTGCGATAAATTGAATGAAACTTTTGGGCGAAACATGGAGTTGATTTGAAAAACATCCATCTATCAAGTGAGTGGTATGTTGTGCATTCAAAATTGGCGATTGTATCACTGGGAAAACAATGTCTAACAGCACGCGGATAAGCGGAGAATCAAAAACTATGCTATAGTTCGAGTTCGAGTGCAGCTTTGATATGGTTATTTTTTTTTTTTTTTGTCTCTCTGCATTTTCCCACTGCATATCAAGCATTGCACAAAAAAAGCAGCAGTACGTACAGATAATTTGCAACAACGGATAACAGTGAAATCGGTATTTAGTGTCAGAGCCCGTGTTTTTTTTTTTTCATTGTTCGTTATATCTGCGTTACGCTTTTGTTCCGAATGGCAAAAAAAAAAAAAAAAATTGCATGACAGCTAAATGTGGGTCACTTGCAATGAAAATAGCGAAAGTGAGAGGCAAAAAACCATGCTGAGGATAACAAAAATAAATGGTAAAAAGTGTGAGAAAAAATGCGGAGTAAATGCGTTCGAAAGAACGTTCATTTTTCTCATTGAACACAGTGAATCAGTCGTAATGGGTATGCATGAATTAAAAATAAATTTTTGGAAAAGTGTGTGGCATCAAAAGTGCTAGAAATGAGAACAAAACGACGCTCGACACAAAACTCTTTTGGCTCTTTCTTTCACTCTTCACCATCCATTCTTTTTCCCTCTTTTTTATGTAGTCACTTGAATAGTAGTGAGGTTGTGAAATTAGTGTGCGGAAAAACAGACACAAATTACGGCCGACCGGGGAATTACAATTATTTTATGCACCGTTTGTACATTTCGCACGAAGTCATTTAAATATTACATTAAACTCGTTCACGATTTCATTCTTTTTTTTTCAGATACGCAACTCATGCCACATAACAAATTCGAGAATTCCATTCTTCTTTGTTAGAAGTGGCACTTTGCGCATGTTGAATCGATCCATTGAATTTAATTAGTATTCATCGTTTTATAGAATGATTATCAATTTTCCGCTACATTTTTATTGCTAATTGAATTTTATACTGTATATTTAAACACCTTTCGCTCGCCTTGAAATTCCCACATTGCCTTCATGCCATTTTACGATATATTTATTGAATAGCATATTGAATGTTTGTCAAATATGCTTGCCTGTCTTAATATCTTAACTCATTTTAATTACAGATGCAATGAATTTACTAGCAAACGTGTCAAATAATCTCATTTAATAGAACACTCGTCAGTATTTGTACAGAAATGGACAAAATTCTAAGTCCTTTTGAATTGTAGCAAACTGTTTCCAAAATGTCGGTGTCAATTTCCTTGTTTTAAGTGCTTTAGTTTCCTTTGTGCAAGAATTGAAATATTCACTTTAAAATCAGTTCAAGTACGCTTTTTGGTGCTTTCCTTTGTTTGAAAGCTATGTCTTTAATAAGAGAATTTACATACAATGTTCACTTCTAAAAAAAAGAGAATAAAGAGCGTACAACGCAATCTCATTCATTACTCATCTCACCCTGAAATTTCTTCAACCATTTTGTTTATATGGATCTCATAATAATAACAATAATGAACCCGCTCACTCTGCCTATTTTTTCTCTTCCTTTACTCTTACTCTCTCTCTCCCTCACTCTCTCTCTCTCTCTCCCTCTCCCTCTCTCTCCATCTCTCTCTCCTACTTCTCCCTCTCCTACTCTCTCCCTCTCTCTCTCTCTCTCTCTCTCTCTCTCTCTCTCTCTCGCTCTCTCTACATCTCTCTTTCCCTCTCTATCTCTTTTTTTATCTCATCCTGTATTCCTTTCTTCCTTTCTTCCTTTCTTTTGCTTTATATCTTTCTCATTTCTAATTCTTGCATGTGATTCGCCAATGCCTTTTCTCTTCAACGAATTTTCCTTTTAATGCAAAATCATTAAACAAGTAAAAGTATCGCGTGTAAAGAAAATTCATTTTGTTTATAAAGTTTTGATATAGAGATGAATTTATATTTACGTACGTTGATGAAGATTCAATGTTGAATGAAATGGGTGACATTTGGCTGTGACATTTTAAACATACTTGACTATGCATTTGGGAGAGGAAAAAAAAAATATATTTGTGATTGGAATGCACCTGATATAACGAGCTAAAGTAATTAACTCTGAACATTAGAGGTAGATTCATTAATATAACCGCTAAAATTATCATCCATGAATCTAGTGTAATGGATGTTCGTTTGTACGTATTTCACATAAATCAACAAGCGTTTAAATAAACAAATTCAATTTTATTTCAAACTCTTCTAAACTTGGTTTAAATTGGAATGCGGATGTGCCATAGTGTAAACAATTTTTTTTTTTTTCACCCAAAATCTACCAAACACATTTTTGCATCGATTCATTAGTATGGCAATATTGTAAAATTTGTTTTTTTTTGTGTGTTTTGGGTTTCGTTCGAAAATTGGAAACATGAATGGCATGATAAATGTAACGTTATTCCCTAAATAAAATTGCTATATTAATGAGATGGAAACTAAGCTCCAAAGCGGTTTTTAGCACTCTAATTACAATATAAATCAAAAAAAATCCTGACAACATTATATTGCTTGAACATAAAATATCCCCAGCGTAAGTTGAATGTATCGGTATATTTTTGAACGAAAATCGTTATGAATTTTATGAAATTCCACTAGGGTCTATTTGTTGATCCGATCATATAAATGGGATTTTCAATGAATGAACCAAAATATCGATGGACATTGCATCGTTATCTAAATATCATTTTACAGACACTTTTGTTACGGAAATTGTTGTTGATTCACTGTTTCTAGCTCACTAATTCATTCTCACTTTTTCTGTCCCAAATTCTTTCTTTACTTTTACTCTCTTTTTCACCTCTCCCCTCTCTCATCCTCTCTCTCTCTCTTCTCCCTCACCCTCTTTCTCCTCCATCACTCTCTCTCTCTCCCTTTCCTCACCCTCTCTTCTCTCTCTCTCTCTCTCTCTCTCCCATTCATTCATTCATTCATTTTGGCTCTTTAACCTTCGCACTCGTTCTCTATACCACTCATTATTTGATCGCTTTTTCTCACTCCATGCCACAGCCCATATTCGTAATTACACAAAATTCAATATTTAATTAATCCTCGAGATGAATGCAAATTCAAAAATGAAGTGCATGGTGAAAACTGTACATAAATAAATTTATTGGTCATTTTGGTAAATAATGTTCAGATGAAAATTGGCATTTCAATTTGCGCAATGAAAACTGGTTTTCCACAAAAGCCAGCCACAAATAACAAATTCATGCGACAAAATTTACAAAAAAAAAAAAAAAAAAAAAGAAAAATAATTACAATTTATAACATCAATAAATGTACGCGTGATGTGCATGATGTTTTTCGCCCCTAATTACGAAGAAAAATACCAATCAAATGTCCAATTCATAATTAACACAACATTCAAATATTATACTAGTGTTCATTCACCATCTCTAATTCAATCAGAGAGAAAAAAAAGTGAATGAATTGTTCATCAGAAACGCATTAAATTCAAGGTATTAATTTATTTTCACAAATACTTTGTTGTTTGATGGTTGTGTTTTTATTATTGTTTTTCACGCAACGACAGCGACGTGTTGAACACACCAAAAAGAAAAAAAAAAAAAAAGAAATGAGAAATGCAAATGGTAATTGATGCATCAGTCGATTTGGTTTTGTTAGCACTGTTCAAAATGTGTGAATATCGACATTGCGATCTGTATTGGTGATACGATGTATTTAGCTATCAATGTTGCCATTCAATTACTGTTTTTGTAACATGCATGAACAACTCTCGACCGAATATTGATTTTAGATGAAGTTTACAATCGACTGTGTGCGTGCGTTTTCGGATTTTACCGAATGAACATCTGCTCATCGATACTGTTTCCACTGAATTTTAATCGCGAAATGGGAAAAAATAAAATTACACAAACCGCTCATCTTGATTTATGATAATAATTACACTGTTTTTTTTTTTCAGGTGGAAGTGTCTGGATTCGGTTTTATTTTATGTTTTTTTTTTTTTCGCTTGCCAACAAATGAACGAAAATATGGGGTTCGTTCTGGTTGATTTTCATATTCACACATAAAAATTTGGATAATATTGGTTGTCCTATTTTTATTGTCGTTGAATGAAAACAGACACTTTACATTGTCGTTTACATTTTTTTTTTCTCTAATAACTTCCGATTGGTTCTTTTTCCTCACAGCATATGAAAATAAATAAAGAATGTGAATTCCCATCAAGCATCACAGCAAGATGAACATACATATTCACATTTAAATGCCATAAATAAAATCACATAAAAAGAAAAACCAAATTCAGTTGGGAGAAAAATTGTAGAGACTTATTTGAAAAGTTAAAGTTTCTTGCTGACAAAAACGATTTCGTATTTTATATCAACATCAATTATAATCCAGTCCAAGACAAAAAGAAAGAGAGAGAGCGAGAGAGAGCGAGAGAGAGCGAGAGCGAGAGCGAGAGGGAGAGAGGAAGTGGAGAAAAGAAAAGGAAAAAACAAATACGAAACAGACAGAGAAATAGAAATAAACAAAAAATTGCAGCAAGAAAGAGGAAAAAGTGGTCAAATTGGAGCAACTGTATATTTGACTTATATTCGTACAATCATACAGGAATAAAACATATATATTTTATCATAAATAGAACGGAGACAGAGAAAACCACAAAATATTTACTATGTAGAGAAATGCCAGTTGTTTTCCACTTTTGGTGAATGAAAATGTACTTTTATCAAGAAAATGTGCTGAAAATATGAAATTTTCTTTCATAATTTATTGAACATGATTTTGATTTAGTTATTTGCACTAAATCATCTGTTGAGAATAATTTACTTGACATAAAAGGGTTTAAATGTACCATCGAGACATGCCTTTTTGGTATTTCTCTCTCAATTTGCCTAATCGCATTTCATACCACTTTCGACCATAATAAAGGTATTAAAGTATTTCTTGGCCGTATTTCGAAATTCCCTTTAAATATACCAAACATGTACATTGAACTATTCAAGCATTCGCATTTTCAGTTAGTACAATTGAATTGTATTGCTAAACAAGTGAAAATCCAAGGATTCTTGTAACATTTTGTTATTTCAGCTCAATACAATGTATTTGTTTCTCGGTTTTAATTGTAATTACGCAGCATATGCATGTTAATGATTGGAACAATTGAATTGAAATTCAATGCATTGATATTTTGAGAAATATATCCATTGGTTCAAGTCCAATGACACGGATAATGTGTACAAAAGCCATATTCAAAACTGAAATCTCAAAACAATTGAGTGAAAATGTGTCCCATGGGCATGAATATGGAATATCGACAAATGTTTTTTACGAAATATGTACAGTTGGTACATTGTCAGTTGCATTTTGTCTCTCAGGACAGTCTCATGTTTATTTCATTCAAATTACTAACAATATTTCAACGATTATTTTCTCTCTAAAATATTAAATGCAATTTGTTTTCGATATTTAATTGGAATTCTGTTGGAAATTCTTCGTTGTTCGAATTTCAAATTTTATTTTATCAAATGAAATTTTCATAAAGAGCCATATTTATATCACATTATTTTCATCACACTAGGGCACCAAGTATTTCGTTCATTTATTTTCAAATAAAATCGTAAAGCAAAACACAATCAAAATCAGTATTTGTGTACTCGTTCTTCAAATCAATGCAAATTACTGGCTCTCATTGTGATAGAAATCGAGCTTCATTTCGAGACCAACTTAGTTCCATTTGATGTGGTTTTCATTCAATGTGGTTTTTACAGATGTACAAATTTGATCCGCTCTTTGTAATACTTTTGACTTATTTGAAACAAGTTTTGATATTTTGAAAATTGATATTTTCAAACCGAAACTTTCTTTATTAATAACACTCGTTTAGCAGAAAGATTTCGCAAAATTGTGTTAAATAAATTTCAAACATATTTCGTAATAAAAAGTAAAAAATATTATGGAATTTCTCTCTTTGTCATTCATTTGGAATAAATTTCCAGATATTTTCCGTATGTCATGTTGAAATGCAATGAATAAAAACAATTGAAATCAGTAGTAAATCTATGGAACAAATACAACCTCCCACTGTCACAATGTCAGAGATTAGCTATATCAATTCAATGTGAAGTAGTACATATAATCTTTTTGACATTAACAACACACATCGAATAAAAAAACTCAGATTATATTCTTTTTTATTTTTTATTTGCAATTGTTGTCTTCAACATCAGTTTATATCTTTACTCGTGTTTTTATTCGTATTTCTTGTTTAATGTTTATTGTTCAAGCGTTCAATGGCTGTGAATTGAAATTTATTGTCTTTTATTTGCAGACGCTAAAGAATTTATAAGCAAAAACTCCTTAATTTATTATTGTCAATGTATAAAAAAAAAAATATTAGGTCGCGAATTGTGCGTTGTCATCGACATGCAAGAATCTCAACTATGCAACTTTGTAAACACAAATATTCAATTTCGTCGGGCAAAAAAAAAAAAATCATCGATGGAATGTTTGCGTGTGTCATGATTCATTTCATTATTGTAATCCAACGAACGCACTCGTATTCATGCGACCAATTTTCATGAGAAAAATATTTAAGAAAATGCATCAATGTCTATGAACTGCTTTGTTCGCACAAATGCGTCTATGTTTAATTTTATGACTGAATTTGTGTTATTTTTGCCTGAAAATATCAAATCAAGACAAATCAGCAACGCTATATCAACAAATTGGATGATTGTTAAAAACTTTCACTCATTTGATTAGATAGACAAAATCGACTAAAAATCGTTCACAGCATTCAATTTATCAAAAAGCTATTTAAGATAAAAATCAAATGTCTGACCATCTGCGCTGAACTTGAGATTTCAAATCAGACGTCATCAATTGGCGTTGGTGGTGTCTTTATCAACAATGACGAATGAAGAAAATTCGAAAAATACTCATTCTGATGAATTACGAATGAATAAATTATCACAAATGACATATCAAACATTGATCTAAGACTGACTAAGCAAATTTCATTTGCTATGATTTTGCACAACTTTATTATCAAGTTTTCGTGATTCACGATAGATTTACGTTGCTTAAGAATATTTATACTAGATTTCGATGATGAAATCAATGTTTAAATGCCTGGGGATGTGATTTGTGATCTTTTAATTCCATCCATACACTCTCCATACAAATTACAATTTCTTTGAAAATAAGTTTTGAAAACATAACACCGAACTACACTCGCTTCATTCTCCTGAGCTTAATGATGGGGCAATTTTCAAATTTCCCCTTCAGAAGCTTTTGAACTTTATCCATTTTTTACTTTTCAATAGTACAGGAGTATTCTAATTTACTCTGTGTATTCAGCAGGGTAAGGAGTTTCCCGCAAAAGCTTTTGCTGAATTTTACTAAAGCTTTGTAAAGCTTGTTGAAATGGTTTGTGTCCCGAATACATTTAGCTGAATAACAGCATTCAAAGGAATTTCAATCAAAACCGTTGAATAGCTTGAATTTCATTGAATGTGCAATGTCCAATGTGCGTACAAAATAAACGACAAAATGTGTACCACAAATATTTATGCAATAAATTAGAAACTAAAACTATGTGAAGCGTCTGAAGTGATTTAGTTTAAAAAAAAGTTTTACATTTAAATTCATTTGAAATTACATTGAGATGAAACTATTTTATTGCGAAAATAATAATAGATTTTTGAAATTATTCCCTGAATTATTCATATTTTCATTTTTTTTTTTTTTTTGTAAGCCTAAAAATGGCATTTTTCAATTAAAATTCTATTTACAATCGCTTCTTATGTAAAAGCTTTGAATGAACCATGGCTTAAGTTATTGCCAGGAGAATGACAAGAAAGGCTTTGTATATCAAAATGACATAGAGCAACTGAATTATGTCAAAGTATGGAGCAATCAAATGGAATGAGTATAAACACAAGTGCTCGTTTACAATGAATTTAATCTTTAATATTCTCGTCAAGCAAATGCATAAGTACAAACTAATTACATCAGCCCACTCTAAATATTATGTGATGCCGATTCGAGTAAATTAAATAATTAGCATAACATTTTTGGACGCTGCATGTTATGGAATTCATTTTGTGAATGTCACAAAAACCATGGTAAAATGAGAGCTGCTTATAATTTGCTGTGCAATGAAAATATATATATATATATTCATAATCGTTTGCTTAAATTTGATTTAAGTTGAGTTAAGTCTTAAATTTAACAAATAAATTAGCATAAGGAAACGGACGTAAAATGAGATCAACATTTAAACGAATCTTTTTTACGGTTTTTTTTTGTTATAGAGTAATCGCTAAGTCGTGGCATGCTAAAGATAAGTATTTAATTACAAAAAAAAAAAAATGGTTTCTTGAATTTGAGTAAAGTTTTCTATGTGCTCTTCAGAAAACATATATATTTGGTTTCGGTAGATCAGAAACGAATTATATGAGTAAATTTACTTGACTTATTTTCACTCCTTTTTAACAACGCAATGATTTTATCTCCATTTGATGGTTTTTAATTAGGAAAATGCCATGTAACTACCTAATTTTCAAATAGTTCAAAACAATACTTCGTTTGAAACAATACAATCATTAGTGTAAAAATGAAACGTTTCTATTGTTCATCATTGGAATGAAGAGAGAGAGAAAGAGAGAGAAAGAGAGAAAAAAAACAACATCAATTTTCACACCAAAACGCTTATTCATCTGTTCAAAATAAGAGAAAATTTAGTTGTAATTTCCTTTGAAGTAGTTAATGCCAAAATACAAATGGTGCGGTGTTCGGAAAAAAACGAGAAAAACGGAGAGATGGAGGGAAAAAAAAGCGAGAAAGAGAAAGAGAAAGAGAAAGAGAAAGAGAAAGAGAAAGAGAAAGAGAAAGAGAAAGAGAAAGAGAAAGAGAAAGAGAAAGAGAAAGAGAAAGAAAGAAAGATGAAGGGAAAAAGAAAGAAAGCATGAACAAAAAAAATTGTTCTCATATATGAGAACTGCAAGAATGGGAAAATTGTCTATGAAAAAGTGGTTATAAAAGAAAAACTTTCAAGATAAAGTGTTCAGAGTTTTCCATTTAACTCTTAAACAAGCCAAAGGAAACCGGCGAAACACACAAAACCCCCAGCGAGAAAAATGGGATAAAGAGTTGCATGGATGTAATGACAACCACAACACAGCAACGGCACACAAAAACCAAAGAATCATCTGTTTAACATGTTTATTTAACGTTAGTTGCATCTTTTATTGTTTTGGTCGCGTTTTCAATGTTTCTATTTGTTGAAGGAAAATTTATTTGGTTGTTGTATGTAAGTGTATATGCCTTGTGCATGCTGGTGCACTTCACAGAAAACAATAAAGCCAACATCACGATATCAGCAGGGATGAAATGGAAATAAAAATACGCCGGCAATGAAAAAAGCGTTGCATACATTGAGCAAGCAACGTAAACAAGTGTGGGAATCATCAGACGACTCGCTTTTGAGTCAACGAACATAAATTCGCATTTAGTACACGATAACCCGTATGTTCTGGCACTCCAGCCAGTCAAAACCAAAATGCTTTTTGTACATTTTTGGCTTTCACATTATCTCCGTCTCTATCTAGATCTCTTTTTCGCTAGCTTTCTCTCTTTCTCTCTCTCTCTCTTTCTCTCTCTCTCTCTCTCTCTCTCTCTCTCTCTTTCTCTCTCTCTCTCTCTCTCTCTCTCTATCTCCCTCTCTCTCTCTCTCCTCTCTCTCTCTCTCTCTCTCTCTCTTCTTTCTCTTTCCCTTTCTCTTTCCCTTTCTCTTTCTCTCAATCTTATTTCTCATTCTCGATCACTTTTATTCGAATTTCTTTCTCGTTCACTCTCTGTTGTCATATTCCTTCGTTCTTTTTCATTCTCCCAACGAGAGAACCACGTTCATTGTTTGGGTGAAAATAATAGCTTTGAAAACAGTTTTTCATTCGTTTTTGCATTTTCGCATAACACTGCAGACGAACAACAAACATAAACGCCATATGAGTATCATCACAACGTTGGATGCGTTTTGTGATGCACATTCGGGTGTCGTACACCATCCAATTGCATGTCATTGAGATAGTGGTGGAAAAACAAAGTAACGTCACCATTTTTTTTTTTTTTTTTTTTTTCATTCACCACAGAAACATTCTGCGTATTTTTGGCTTTGTGTCACACGTTTCGAGATGAAACGCAAAATGCAAAACTTCGTGTTGTACAAAATATTGTTGTGAAATTTAAAATTTTTCTAGGAAATGGTTTCTTTATACAAATCAACACGTCATATTCTTTTTAATTTCTTTGTGTGTACCGATGTAATATTTTTTCGGGTATTCCAATTACAATGTGGACTGGCACAGAGAGAAATAGAATATTACTTGCTTTTCACAATGATAACATACAAAGTCATTTTAGATCAGATAGGCTCTATGATTTTTGTTTTGTTTTCTTTTTTTTTTCCTGCCATTTTTCTCATCACTTGCAATAGCTTCTAACTCCCACACATTGAAAATGTACGCTCCAAATATATGTAGTTGGCCTTATGTGCAAAAATGGAAAATTTTCGCATGTTTTATGTCGGTGAAATAAAACGAAAACAAAACAAAAAAAATATTTGCAGTAAAAAAAAAAGGTAAAAATTCTTTTGTGCGATCTACGGTTTGTTACAACCAGAAAGCATGTTTTTGAGCGCCTCGCAGTTTGTGTGATAGTTATTTTTTTTTCATGTGTTTTGCTTTTCCATATGGTTTTTGTTGTTTATTCTATACTCAACTTTATTACGAATTGTTTTCAACGAACACAATTACAAATACGAATATGAATGCCAAAGAAAACATTCACTGAAACTAATTTCAACTGGCATTTTTCATTTCACATGATTTTTTATTTCTATTGCTCACTTTGACTCTCTCTCTCTTTCTCTCTTTCTCTCTCTCTCTCTCTCTCTCTCTCTCTCTCTCTCTCTCTCTCTCAGTGTGTGTTTATTTGTGTGTGTGTCTCCCGCTTGCTCTGTATTTGTTTGTTGTTCTGTTTGTGCGCAACTTTTTTTTTTGTTCATCTGCTGCATTTGAATCGTATCTCTCTAGATCATCTTTTTATATTTTACCCATTCGACATCGAGACATGTGTGCCATGTTTCGATATATGTTTGTGCTACGTTTTCTATGTTGTCAATTTCCAATTTCAACTGAGGCCGTATATTCAAATGCATTTTCCATTTCTCCGAGCTGATTGTTTTGTTTTTGTTTCTTTTTTTTTTTCCTTTTTGCCTATGTTTACCAATTGCCATCTTTCTCGGTTAATTTAGCGCTTGAATATTTCCCAGTACAACCGGTGGGTTATCAAGCAACAAGCATTGCATTGATGTTTTGAACTGTGTTTTACATGTAAATTTCAAAACGTGCTATCTACAAATCAATATTAAACAATGACTTACGGGTATAAGCTTGACTTACATAACAAAATGACAAATATCCATTGACTATAATATTGCAATGTGCATGCTCCAAAATCAAATTTGATTAGACAATCCATTTTGGAAATTGCTTTGACTTGTTTGAATTTCATACAGTTCAATATTTGCAAAATGATAGAGTGAGCATACCAATGTTTGTTTGCATAGATCGCATAGTCAGAGTAATTCAAATACAGCCTTAAATTTATACAGGTAAAATGGGTTGCTTTCTATTGTATCAAACGGCTTTCCATATGAATGGAAGGTTTGAAATGTGCGCGTTGAAATGTGAGTAGCGAAAAATGTTGTAAATTCGTCATTTTGTTTGAAAACTGTCGATTTTTTTTTTTTTTTTTTGATAGCATTTGTAAAACGAGCATTTTTTTGATGAAAATTCACCGGCAACACAAATGACGAGATAACATTCAAAATTCACATAGATTTGTCATATTCTACATTCCACGTCATCTTTATTGACAAAGAGAGAGATAGAAAGCAAGAGCAAGAGTAGGAGAAAGCGGGATCAAGAGTGAAAGAAATCGAGAGAAAGTGGGAGCGAGAGAGAAGAAAAAAAAATGACAAAAAATTCATTTGAATGCGGTTGCTTTTGTATATTATATGGGTCGATGGCACCAAGCGAATCACATTGCACATCATTTTACCTCGTCTTTTTATCACAACAAAATGGAACAATCAAATGATATGTTGGAATTTGTTACAAGTTTTTGTGATGCATATTCTCTTTAGATTGATCAACATAAAAGCAATTTTGGTGATAAAATATGCAAAACAATAGTGTCACAAATTATACAAGAAATGCTTTTGTGGATCACAAATTGTGATATCATAAAAACTATTTGATGTTGTACAATGGCTTTTCTAAAGCCATTGTTGTCTCTTATTCAACCAAAATATGATATGCAAATGGAATTTGTAAATCAAATCAAATTATTTCGATTGTAAAATTTCAAAAACATTGTAACATGACAAACTTCATTATTTCTTATTAGGTATCGTATGCAATCAATTGAATAAACTAATACAAAATCAAAACACAGATCATTTCACTAAATTTTCAAATGATTCTGAATATTGACAAATTGAATGTTTTATTGGTGATTTAATGTCAGCAAAACTTATGTAGTCTTGAATTCCAAAGCATACTAGAACAAGAACGTCATCAATCAATTTGATGGCCTGTGTAATGAAGGTGAAATGATTTTCAAAGCCGATTGAATTTGTCCTGTCAAAGCAAATATCAATGTTAATAGTCTATTTTCACATTTCACAACACAAATAAGCTTCTGAGAACTGACTATTGAGACCCATAATTTAAATTCAGTAGATGGACAGATTTGATAGCATCTTTTCAAGAAACTGAATGAAAAAAAAAAATCCATCTTAATTGCTGACATTTGCAATTTTATTTGCATCGGTTATTTAAATTGTGTAATTTGTACGGTACATTTTTTGAAATATTTTTCTTTGATTTTTTTGTTTTTTGTTTGAAAAAAAAAAAAGATTGTAACGAAATTCAAACTTAAACGTAACACTTTTATCACGTTGCAAATTTTTCTATGGCATTTTTGATCTGAATATGAATATGAACAAAGAAATGCTCAAAGTGAAAACATGAGAAAGAACAACAAGAGAGAGAGCGAGAGAGAGAGCGAGAATGAGAGGTAGAGAAAGAGGGAGAGAGAGGGAGAGAGAGAGTGAGAGAGAGAGGTAGAGAGAGAGGGAGCGAAAGAAGGAGCGAGAGAGAGGTAGAGAGAGAGGGAAAGAAAGGGAAAAAAAGTTTACGGATTTTAGAGTTGTGTTATTTAATTTTTGCAATTCACCACAACAACAGATGAAACTTTGAGGCAATGGAATTTCAAGTGTGTACAAAATGATGAAAAAACAAGAAAAATGTAATGGGAGAGGAAACAAGAGTACAGAAGTAACAAAGACCAAAAGAAAGGGATGAAGAAATAAAGGGTTCAGGCAGGGGACTATTTCACAAAAAGAGTGACAGAGAGAAACATATAGAAAATAGAGAGAAAGTAAGCAAAAAAAAAGAAAAAAAAAAAAAAAAGAAAGAATGAATTGAGAAAAAGCTTGAACGACAAAATGTAGAAAAGAAATGAAGAAGAAACAAAAAGAAAAACTAAGAGAAGAAAAGCTCAAACAACAGATGTTTTGAATATTATATAAGGCCACCTTGTAATCCACAGCACAAATAAGCGTAATAACGATGAAAAACTGAGAAACTGTGCGCAAAAGAAGAAAGAAAGAAACAAACACAAACACTATCTTTTTGTTCATCCAAACAAGATATTTTATTTTTGGTGCTTCGTTTCGCGAAAACTTTGTAATGCTTCCGTTTTGTTGTGTAAGTGTTCCCACTCAGTTTATGTGCGAGTGTGTGAGTGTGAGTGTGTGTGAGTATATATATATTTTTTCCATTTGAATGCATCGAGTGGGAACAATGGTTGTGTGTCAAACTTTCTTTATTTCGGCTGTTTTTCTATATTTTGCAAGTTATCGAAATACAAGCCGGATAATAAAAACCATTGAGAATAAAAAAAATATGAATGAAACTTTTTATTTGGCTGATGTTTCTAGACAAAACTATTTGAAATGTTGTGTTTCTTTATCATAATGTACCGGAAATAAAATCAGACGAATTCGCATTTCCTGATCTCCATTGATGAGAATGCGAAATAATATTGCCGGTTTAAGAGCAAAACCTAAACCTAATTAAATTACAATCATCATTTAATGGAATAAAAATTGCGCTAATGTGCATGCACAATTTCATATCATGCGATATTACACAGATTTCAATTGTTTTTTTATTTTTTGTTTTCACTTACCAATTAAAACAATAAGCTGAAGTACTTTGGACTGCACACGCATCGGAAATGCTAAAATATCTTCCATTCGCGTACTTATAATACAATCAATGAATAGTAATGCGACAATTGTGTCGACATGTCGAAATAATTGCTGCAATTACCGTATTTAATCACTTCATTTTTGTCCAATGTCTTTTTAACGCTCATCGTATTCTGTATTTCGATGTCTCTTATTGTTTTTCTTTCTATTTCCTACGTTTTTCAATATTTATTTTTCTTTTTTTTTTCAATATCCGTGTCTTTGTTCACATTTAATCCGTCCCTATTTACAAAATAGATTGTCAATTTTTTGTTTTTTCTCTCTCTCTCTCTCTCTCTCTCTTTCACTCAATTTTTGCTATTTCTCATCTGCAACAACATAATTTGATTTCATTTAACAGTTGATTTTATTAAAAGTTCCCTTTATTTTTGCCCGACTTCCGTTCTTTTTATGAATTGATATTAATTGCCATTTCTCTTTTGCTCTCCCCCTTTCCTTCTCCTCCCCAATCAAATTTCCTGTCTGACTCTGAGATTTCCTCTCATTGGTTGGCTCTATGGTTTGCTTCATAATAATAAAAATCGAATCGAGCTTTTCTGCCATCATTTATTTCTTTCATATGAACGTTTTGCGGTTTAATTGAATTGGAAAAATGTTTCCAATTTAAAATCAATTACAAACGATTTTTCTTGATTTTTTATAAAGAACTCAATAAACAATGCCATTTCTATTTTTCATATGTGATGGTATATTTATTGTGAAAAAAAAAAAAAAACTGAACCAATTTTCATTCGTTTGATTGGACAGTTTGAGATAGATAACTCTTTTAACATTCTATTGAATGGGAAACATCGATTAAACATATACCGTTCAATAACATTAAATTATTGAGTAAATGAATTCGTATGAATTTTCCCCATCTATAGTCACAATCCCAATGCGATATTAAGTTGTGAAGCATACAAATGCAATCAATGTATACGATGTATACGATGTGCATGATGTGCAATTTGGCTCTTTGTTAGAGATAATAGATGATCACATTTGTGTGCCATAGTGTCATCGAATCATTCGCATTAACGTATCGCAATAATAATAAATGCTTTAACAGAAAAAAAAGATGAGTGAAACTATCGGGAAAAATGTCGTTGAATTATCGTGTATGATTCGGTGAAACGGAAAATACTGTTTCCTTTCTACATCTGTATTTAAAATGATATGAACGATGCTGCTGTTGCAAATGTGAAATGGTATCTTTTGATGATAGTGTAATCAAACACATGTTACCATTTACGAACGGAAAGAGCATAGAAGTTACGCAAAGCAAGCGAATGAGTAACAGAAAAGAGAGAAATCGTTGTCATATTTCAATGTTTTTTTTTTTTTTTTTTTTTTTGTTCTATCTTTCTATGACATTTGTGATGATGTGCCATATTCGAAGCGAAACAAAATGTAGCGCAATTGAGCGCAATGCATATGAAAAAAAATAGAATGTGAATGTTATGAAGAGGCAATGAAATGCTCTTTTCAACCATCCAAGTGCAATGTTGAGATCGAGCGCGGCAAAAATGCCACTTAAATGTGCAATAAAATGACATTGCCAACATTGTACAGGTAATTGAGAACCGGAGAATAAGAGTAAATAATGTGTCATCACCAATAATCAACTTCATTCAACAACAACAACAACAACAACAACAACGAAAAAGTGAAACACGTTGTTGGCGAAATGTTATGTGCTAGCGACAGCATTACGTTTACTAAAATGAGAAATAACATTATGTTATTTCTGTTTTCATTGCACTTTGAACGTGAACAAGGTGGACAAAGCGACGAAACAACATATTTTCATATTCACACTGTTTTATTTTTGTGTTATTTTCTTTGGTTCCATTCACAAATAAATTTAGTATTTTCTTGGAGGTGAGTGTGCTTTTTTGACATGCTAGTATGTTTCATTGATATCCTGTTTCAACATTTTAGTTGCTGTTTGCAATGGCTATTCGTCTTTCGCTTTTTGTCTTTAATTCGTTTGTTCTGTCTTTTCGTCTGTGTAAATTTGTTCGCACCGAAACCAAATACAACAAGTGTTGAAATTGAAATCTTAAATATTCGTATGCACTCTTCACTCGTAAACATCATGTATATCACGTATGTTTATTTAGCACAGAAATATTTGCCAAACTTATACAAATCCATTTACCATTCAACAAAATGTTCACCCAAATAATCGCTTTTTGAATGAAAATTGCTTTGATAATATACGAATACGAATGATTTCATGTAATCGTGTTATATTTGCTGGCTTTGAATTTGATTATGAAACAAAACAATCGTGTACCGTGCCAACTGTGAAAACTTTTTCCCGTCAAAGTATTTTCAAGCTCGATATTTATGTTGTTTCATCGGTCGTTAAATTTGTTTGGAAGTTTATGCATCTGTTGTACAGAACGTCGCTATTTGCTCCTTATGATTATGCCACAATATCTCTGCGAGAAAATATTGAAGCATCGTGCGAAGAGTGAGAGGAAGTGAGACGAAATGAAAGGAACGAATGACGACGAATGAAAAGTGGCCAAAAGCAAATATTTCCCGTTGAATGTTTCCCTCTTTAAAGTTTTTTGCACACTTTGCTTCGCACCTCGCGTTATGTTTGCCATTGGATTGGCAATGAAAGGATGCAATGCGTTCTTTTTTCATTTTGAAATACAGAAAGAGAGAAGGCGAGAGAGAGAGAGAGAGAGAGAGAGAGAGAGAGAAAGAAAAAAAAGCGGGAAAAATAAGAGAAAAGCGAAAAAGAATGGAATTGAAAGTATGTTGATGATGCGGATGCTTTCAGTAGTGTTTGGTTAACGCCCCAATGCCCATAAATACACATCCTGTATCGTTTGATTCATGTTCTTTCAGACCAAATTCGTGTTTGATTCATAAATTTTCTTGCTTGCAAACATTTCATTTTCTCTCTGTCTTTCTTCCATTTCTCTTCCATTTGGCTCTTTCATTTCCACTATGATTTATGAATTATGGATGTATTTTAAGCTGAATATGAGGCAGGAAAAAGGTACGCGAACTCAAAAATCGTTTTCATTTTATAAAGTGTCGTCGAACATTTATTCATTTTCTTTGCATTTTTTGTTTTTTTTTTTCAACGAGAAAGAATATGTGTATTTTGTTGTTCAGCATAGGAATTGGTGTGACGATTCGTGTATTTTTTTTTTTCGATTTTTGATGCACTTTCTTTCCGCACCAAACTTCACAATCAATAAGATTTATTCGCTTTTTCATGTTTTTCAGTATTTTTACAATTCTTTATTTAATCGAGGACATTGCTGATGATGACACTGTATTACAAATTTATTATCTCTTCGGGCAATATGCTAGCATATTACAAATGAAAACATTGTCAAAAATGTGCATTTCAGAAAAGGTGTGAATTGCTGACAACAATTGCGAGCTGCTTTGAAATGTGATGAACACAAAATATCGGAATCACGTATGAATGCGGATATGTTGAAGTTATTGATTACGTTGAAAATTGTTAATTGGATTGTGTAACTCTTTTGTGTGAATTGACAATGGAGCGAAAAATTAAAAGAAAATAAAAAAAAAAGAAAAATACAAACAACTGCAATGCATGTTTCAATGTTGTAAATTTGCCAGAAGAATTCTCACGAAATAAAAAAAAAAAAAAAATGGATTGAGAATTTTTGTTTTACGAATAGTATCATAGCAAACACATATAGATAGAGAGAGAGAGAAAGAGAGAGAGAGAGAGAGAGAGAGTGAGAGAGAGTAAGATAGAAATAGATAGCGAGTGAGAGAGAAAGTTTTTTGAATGAAAATTTTTCGCTGTTCATTGAGTTCCGAAAAAAAGTAGCTTATGATAGAGCATGATCGCATATTTGCCCAACTTTAAGCCCATTTTAATGAAGAAAATCAAAAAGCGTAAAAGCTGTCAACGATTTATATATATATATGCTGGTTTCAACCGTACCGGACCAGCTGAGAACTCCATAAAAATGGCAAACTGTTTTTCGCGTACAATGTTCATGAATAATTCAACTAGCAAATAAATAAATATTGCCGCGTAGCACACTCACATATACATGAGTTTGGTTGATGGTTAATGCTGTTGACTATTTATTTTTTTCTTTTTCACACTGTGTGTGTTCTCTCATTTTCATCATCTCCGAGAAAATTTTTGCTTTTTATTTTGGATAAAGATTGTGAAGTAGGCAGGATAAATGAAATTAAATGAATTGTTATACAATTTATTAAAATTTATATGGGGACACATCGATGTGGCGCCATATAGTAGAAGGAGGAAAAAAAAAATATATTTTCAAAGCAAACACTATAAAATCCAATTTAACAAAAGTGGCGACACCAACATCAAGCGCGATGGACAAAAATGCGATAATGTGTGCACGGGCTAAAACGAAAAAAAAAAAAAAAAAACACTTGTGATATTCAAAATAAATGAGATAGAGCGCGGCAAAGTGTTGTGCGGCAATCGAGTTGAAACGCACCCTTATTACATCGTAATTGCTGTGTGAATGCCATGAAGTAGCACGAATTTTCAGCATTTATTATTTTAATATGCAAAAATTGTGCAGGCACAAGACAAACTGCCACTTTTGCCATCTTTTTGCTTCATTCAAGCTATTTCATAGTGGCGCTATTGCTGTTGCTCTTGCTCTATCTCGCGCTCTCTCTCTCACTCTCTCTCTCACTCTCTCTCTCACTCTCTCTCTCACTCTCTCTCTCTCTCTCTCTCTTTCCAAATATATAAATATCTGTTTCTCTTTTCCTTCTGAACAAAAAACAAAGACCGTGTTATCTTGTTCACTTTTTCGTACAGAGTAGCTTCCAGGGAATTCATGGTAAAATTGTTCGAAAATGAAAACAAATGAAAATTAACATACATAGTTAAAATAAATGAGTTTTAAACACGCGCCCAGAGATATACTTCAGTTTCGATGAAGCGCACGAGAAAATAACAAGCACATCATTTCTCATTGACTTGAAATGCGCTGCCATTCATAATAAATATTCGTACATTGGCAACATTGCAGCATGCAGCATGAATTGTATTTTATTTTGATTTTTCAGCATTCATTTCGATTTTAACATACGGAAATGCTTTTTCGCAAAGTGTGGGGAGGAGCATATTATCTAATTTGATTAGGATAATGTCATAAAACATATTTCAATTGAAGTAAAACTGCCACGATAAATGTCACTTTAAAATGGCAAAATGCATCAAATGTCTTGTCGCATAATTTCTGACTTATCGCACACAAATTATGCTCAATGGTTTTTAGTAGGTTTGTTGTTGTTGTTGCCATTGCAATCATTCAAATGTTTTAGAATTTTCTTTTTCTACTTGTCACAGTAATGCGCGCATTCAACATCACATTTTGTTTTATGCTGTTGGCCTTTTGAATGTGTTTTGTCATATGTATTTTAGTATTAATCAACATTTTGTGTACGTGAACATTTTGTCTGCGCAACAACACCATATTTTATATAAAGCGTAACGATTAATCTACCTGCAATTTATCTTGTGAACTGTCAACGCAACGGGAATAAATTGCGGTGCGACAAGATAAGTGGCATAAATGTTGATCAAAAATGCATGAAGCAACACACAATTCAATGTTGGAAACACAGGCACACAAGCACATTATACAAGTATTTTCACACATTTGCAAAATATTGTGGGATGCTTTTCAATTTGAGTGTTTAAGAAATTAAGAAAAAAAAAAAACCGAAGTTGTCGAGGCGAATAAAAAAGAAATAGACGAAGAAAGGGACGTATGTTGAGGCAGAGGCAAAGACGTGCAAATTGAATGAGCACATCGTTTTTGAGCGTCAATTTTCGGTCGTTATGGCCCTTTGGCCGCATACCAATTCGAATGGAAAGTTTTTAGCTATGATGCTGTCACGAAGACGATGTCTGCTGTTCGTTTTTTTTTTTGTTCTTCACATACCTGCAGAAAAAGAGAGAAAAAATAGCAAACATTAAAATGGATGAAATGAGTTGTGTTTGGAGAATTTTTTTTTTTCTTAATTTACTAAAATTGAACTTTAATTAAATTATTTACACTTTTCGATAAAAAAGAAAGTTTTTCTGAGAAAAGTGAGTGCGCGCTTCTAATCTTGCTAAATGGTTCGTGCTGGGCATATGGTGACGAACACCTTGCAAAAAAAAAAAGTCACGAATGAAGAGGAGAAGATAAAAAAAAAAATGGAAAAAAAAATGGTTTTGTTTGGATCTCGGAAGCGGTAAGACCTGAAGTGTGTCACGACATTCTGCATACATAAATTTCCATGTACAATTATTCAACTGGAAAAATTCTCAGTGTTCTGGTTTCTTTTGGTAAAATATTTTACAAAACAACAATGCATAAGATGATCAATATGACCGACTTTTCTTTTAGTTATTTTCTTGAAATATAGGCCTGCAAATTATGGCAGATGTAACAAAGTTCGCTTTTGTTAAGAAAATGAACAGTTCATTCATAACAGAAACCATTTATCATGATTACGGTTTCACGTGGCTAAATCGAATGTCTTTCATGCTCACACACACACCCACACACATACATATATATATTTATATATTTCGTTGACTTTCATGAATTATAGACACCAACGAAAAATTGATGGGAAAACTGAGTCGATAAACTATCCAAAATCATATTGTTTGATCATTTCACTTGAGATGAAGTTTTTGAAGCAGCATATGCACAGTAAACTTGATGATAAATAACTTAAACTATCATTCGACAAGGCAAAAACTTGCACAATACACACTTAGTCGGCGAAATGGAGGATGACATAGAAACTTCAATCCTTATTACACGCAATCGATTGCTGTCATACAGCAATTTGAAATGAGAAAATAAGAGTTCTGAGAGAGAGAGAGAGAGAGAGAGAGAGAGCGACGGGAGAGAGAGAGAGAGCGACGGGAGAGAGAGAGAGAGCGACGGGAGAGAGAGAGAGAGCGAGGGAGAGAGAAAGAGAGCGAGGGAGAGAGAGAGAGAGCGGGGAGAGAGAGAGAGAGAGAGAGAGAGAGAGAGAGAGAGAGAGAGAGAAAGATATCGAGAGGAAGAAGAGTACCGATAGTGACATAGAGAAATCGAAGCAATAGCCTTGTGCACGCACCAAAAATGCTGTTGAAAATCAATTTGATTTATAGAACGATTCATTTCTTCATGAATATTAAAATAGGGCAAGCCAAATGCAAGAAATGCAAGAAATGCAAAGATACGAAAGACTGTGAGCTCCATGTAGATAATTTTAAAAGTTCTATTCAAATTTATATTCAGTTTTCAATGTTCGATGAAAATGAGC
The DNA here is from genome assembly GCA_029041755.1 of Resseliella maxima. NCBI lineage: Eukaryota > Metazoa > Arthropoda > Insecta > Diptera > Cecidomyiidae > Resseliella > Resseliella maxima. The sequence goes on along the minus strand of JAQOWM010000011.1, from coordinate 1,205,455 downwards.
GGAATTCCCGTTCGTCTAACTACTGTTGCTGTCATTTAGATAATAGTTTGCGTCATCGTTCATGTTCCTGTCGGTATATTTTCCTATTTTTCATATACAGCGTTTTTTTTTTCTTTCAATCTTTTCTCAATGATATTGGACGCTTTGTTCGCGTGTCATGAACTAAGAATAATCATAAGAAAGATTTAAATACAAAAGAGTGCAGACAAAGTTGTTTAACATAGTGCAAAGTTAAAAAATGAAGGAAAAAAATCCAAATTAAAGCGCTATGAAGCAGATGATTAAAAATGCCTTGAAGTCGATGTGATTTCCTCGGACTCGAACAGGTCAACGGGGTATTTTTCTTTTCTTCATTTTTCTCTATGTGAGCAATTTTTTCTCTCCTTTCTCACTTATGAAATTACTTCATTGAAAAAAAAAAGAAACGAGACTTTCTTGAAAAAGTCTTTTGTGCGGCAGGTGCATCGTCGCATTGTTGTCAGGTTTTTTTCTTTCTAGCAAAAAAAATCCAGCTTTGTTGGCGACGAACAAAAAAAAAATGAAACGCAAAGAGATCCCTTTTTCTATCGTTGCTACGTTTTTAATCGCACGATTTTTAATTATGTGCCAGAGTCGTAATACTGAGATGAAAATTATGTTCACTCTTTTCTTATCACAATTCAAGATGACGACGATGACAAAATTATTACCGATTGAAAAAAGCGAATATCGATAATAATATCAAAAAAATGAACACAGCAGCGTTTGATGCAGTGAAGCATCATCAGTTAATAAAATTGTATGAAATTTAGAGCGGAATAAACGCTGAAAGCATATGAATATTATGTCAATAAGATTCTTTTTTTTTTGCTTTCTTTTGATTTTTGAGAATATGTTTCTTTTGAAGTCAATGAAACTAATTTCCTTCGTACATAGAAAGAGAGAGAGAGAGAGAGAGAGAGAGAGAGAGAGAGAGAGAGAGAGAGAAGAGAAAGAGAAAGAGAAAGAGAGAGAGAGAGAGAGAGAGAGAGAGAGAGAGAGACGGAGAGAGGGGGATGTGCATATTTAAATGTAAATATTTGTATTTACTACGTATTTCGTCAAGTGTATCATAAACTTTAGCAAATTTTCCTTTATAAAATCCACGAAAAAAGGTCGTTTTGAATGTCGAGTGTTTTGTGAAAATGAAGTTGTCTCACATCTTGTTCAATGATGAAGATAAAGAGCATTACCAAGGGCAGAATTTTTTTTACATATAAATTGTGAAAAAAAAAAATCATTTCAATAATATCATGTTTATTTGAATAAGATCTTAACCTTTACCAATGAACAAACAAACAAAAGAACAAACGAACGAACGAAAGGGTTGTGACATCAAACCCCAACTTCCTCTTGAAATTGAGAGCAGTACATCGTGTATGCATATCTTTCTTTATTTGCATCTCTCTATTTCATTTTAGTTCAAACGATGAAGAAAACAAAATTTATATCAATTGAATTCACAAAGCAAAAAAGAATAGATTTGGAATAAGAAACAAATGGTGGGACGAATATATAAGAAACAAAACGTACTTGACAATTTAGGAGATGCGGCACTTCGAGCAGGAAAAATAGATCGAGGAAAAAAATATGAAATTGTCAAAGTAAAAATATACATTTGCATATATGTATTCGTTTCGCATGCATGCTTGTGAATTTTGTATGCAAAATTCGTGTTCATCGAATGATCGTCATGTTTTCCATGACTTGTGTGACAAAAATTCGGAAATTAACTTTTTAGAATACAGACGTTCTCAATGGAATCAAACAAAAGGACTGAAAGATCGAGAGAGAGAGAGACACACACACAAAGAGAGGGAGAGGGAGAGTGAGAGAGAGAGAAATACACAGAGAGGGAGAGAGAGAGAGAGAGAGAGAGAGAGAAAGAGATGAAGCGATAGAGAGATATAGAAGGAGAAAGAGATAGAAAAAAAAGAAACCGAAAAATAAACGAAAAAAAAAAAATTCGATAAAGAAACGAATAAATCAAAATGAAAAGAAGAAAATGAACATAATGTCTGTACATATAGATGTTTGTGTGCGTTTCTTGCATCATTGTTAAAAGCCCTAGAATGAAACGGGTTGAATCGCAATCAAATTGAGATATCAGATGAAATTGTATGCTCATGAAGTTGACAGGATCATGTGATGTTGTTGATAAAGGTTTCGAAATGTCTCGCACTTGCATATTGAAAACGAGTGAATGAGTGAATGAACGACTGAATGAGTGGGTGAGTGAGTGAGTGAGGACTTATTGCATTCACAGATGATTGAATACATGAATTGTTTAGTCGTTTTTTATTCGTATCGAACGGGAAAACGTTGCTTTGTGTTTCATACAATGTGAACATAGAGCTCTTGATTTAATTTTGCAAACAGTCGATGTGTGCGTGTTGGTGTATCTGAGTGTGTGATGTGAAAATTGTTTTTTTTTTTTTTTTTTTTTTTATTTCTTGTGCTTCGTTTACTTTTCAGACAAAAACAATCAAGTAATATCCTGGATGATGTTGATATAAACACATGCTGTGTTTTCAATGCATTGTGAATGCGAAATAGCGCATGATAATGACGATGATTGAAACAAATGATTGGCAGGGTGACTGAGACCGAGACTATATGGAATGTTCAACACATGGTCGGTTGAGCATACCGATTCGAAATTTGCTTGCTTTTTTATTTTCATTTTCATGCTTTCTCTTTTGCTTTTATTCGTTCAATTTTTTTTTTTAAAGCGCTTTATTTATTCGCAACGTGATGATATGCGTCTAATTCTGTTTTTTTTTTTTTTTTTTTTTTTTTTTTTGGCAGAAAAAAAAAAGAAATTTGGAATTTTTGCTTGCATTCGGGTTTGTTGACAGCATTCGTTCTGTGTAGGAAAAACGCAATCACTATCATACAAAACTATAAAAATAACCATTTCGGATATTTCAATTTAAATTAAAAGCACTGCGAGTTTGATGTCTCTCGGATCCAATGCATTCCACTTTGGTAATCGAATGTCAAACAATTGAACGTGTGATTAAAATACTTCAATTCACAACGATTATTGATTTTCTGTTTAATGTTGAAAATAGAAAACGACAGACACATGCCATTGCATTCGATTGGGATTAATTTGAATCGGGTAAAGAATAAAATAAAAAATACGGGGTTTGAAAATGCGGGCTTTGAAAATCCACTCGTTAAAACAAAACAAAAATCACGCTATCGACAATACATAAATCCCGCGTACATGAATCTCACGCGGTAGCATTGAGCCAATAAAATTAAAGAGAAAATAAAAGGGAATCGCATTTAAATGTGATTTGATTGAATTAAAATAAGATTATTCGCATAATTAATTTCAAATTAAATGCCATCAAAATGGCAATTTCGATACGCCTTATGACTTCATTCTGACTTCATTCTATAATCAATTTTGGCATCATTCGATTATTTTCTTAACAATGTTTTTTTTATTATTATTATCCCGTTTCTTTCTCTCACTCTCACTCTCTCTCTCTCTCTTTCGCTTTCTATCGGTTTGTGTTGTGACTTGAGATGGAATTAAGTTTGGAAAAGTTTCGTCTTTATCTCAATCACATCAACGCATTGTCGCATTGAAATCAAATGAATCAGTTGAATTAACGACATTCTATGGATGTTCCACATTCAATAAATCCGCCAAGATGTCGATTCGCGAACATGTACCGAAAATTTGTTGGGCTGCTTGAAATTCATTTATTTCTCGGTTTTTTGTTCCATCTGTTTTGCGTTCATTCTTTCTCACTTTTTCTATCTTTTTCTTTCTCGTTCTTCCACATTTTCTCATCATTTCTGCTTCTCCATCTCGCTCTCCCTCTCTCCTCTCTCACTTTCTACCCTCTTCTCTCTTTCCCTCTCATCTTTTCTCTCTCCCTCTCTCTTTCTCTCTCCCTCTCTCTCTCTCTCTCTCTCTCTCTCTCTCTCTCTCTCTCTCTCTCTCTCTCTACACTTTTCTCTCTCTACACTTTTCTCTCTCTCTCTTTCCTTCTCTTCCTCTCTCCTTCTCTTCCCCTCTCCTTCTCTCCCCCTCTCCCTTTCTTGCTGTCTTTTTCTCTCCCCCATCTCTCTCTCTCTCCCCCTTTCTCAACCGTACCAAAATTCAATGACATGAATTAAGTTAAGCAATCAATTTTCAATGAATGTCTTTCCTGTATCGCATTGATTCAATGGCTGCATTGAAGTTTATAAAAAGTTTTTTTTTGTCCGCCATTACCAATCGTTATTATCATTATCATTCAGATAACGATATCGTTGTGTGCATTTAATTCCAATGATGATATCATTTCAAATTGTTTTGTGATGATTCAATCGATAGAAGTAATCGGAAGTCAAATTGTTTTGATTTTTACTCAGCACATTCATATCGAGTATAATTAAAAGCTCATTTTATTCGAAATAAGATTTACCGTTCAGTATTCATCTATTAATAAATACCATAAGTAGTAAAAGATAAATGGATGTTGTGTTCTTTGAAAATGACACTTTGATTGGTAACAATGCTCACATCTTACTAAATACAATGCAAAACTTTTCTCCATTTATCAATTCAAACAATTGACACGAACAAAAGAAAGGGGCGAAAAGAAACAGTTCCTTTGGAAAATTAAGTTTCAAAAGAAAAATCGATCGTTAGCTAATATGCAATCTAATAAATCACCGTATTAAAATCATTACAATAATTAAAATGGTGTAGTAACAATTAAAGTAAGAAAGAAAATTGTGCGAAGCAATTTAATTTCAAATTGATTTGCCAAATGGGAATTTCAGTGACGGTATATTTCATTATTGCAGATTTAGATTAAAGAAGAAGGTGGATCGTCTCGCTTACATGTTTTTTTTTTTTTCATTCTTATTTTATTTCTTTTCTTTTTTGCATTGAATTGCATTAAATCTAATAAATTTTCTGTTCAGCACATAAATAAGTGGCAAACGAATTGCAATGCAGTTGCACATCTGCGCACACAGAGACGCCAAATGAAACACTTTAATCGAAACAAATACAATAAACTTGCGATGCGAATGGAACGATCATGACACAGCACGATTGAGAAAAAAAAAGAAAAGAAAAGAAAAGAATCCAAAAGAAACGGTATATAAATAGCAAAATAAAATACAACATTTTCACTCATGACATTATTCCCAAATCGATTTCAATTTACTTCACCTAGCCAACTGCATGCTGTTGCCGTATTTCACGCTCGTTTACGTTTTTATCTCTAGTGCTTGCCGTTATTTTTTTTTTTTTTTTTTTCTTTTTGTTTCTTCAATTTCTCTGCACTCTTTCACTCTGTGTTCTTTTGGCGTTTGTCTGGCTCATGTCGGTTCGTTGGTCTTTTCGTTTGGTTCTTTACATTGTTTTCCTCAATTCGAATTACAGTATGGTGCATCTGCTGCTACTTGGTGCATCCCATGCCAATTGCGTTGCAAAAGTGCATAAACATATTTTCTCCGGCTGCATTTGCCACAATCATGTGAAATTCTTCTTTTTGATACTTCTTTTCTCTCTACTTTGGTAAATTCAAAAGGTGCACACAGAAACAGACACGACCATCAAGTGGAAAAGTTTACCTTTTGATATTTCAAGTGCTCGATTTTTCGGATGTTTTCATGCAAACGGCAGAAGTTTATTCATTACCTGCATTTTACTTGCCGATAAAATGTATTGAGCTGTTTGTTAACAGCGAACATTCCGGAAAGGATGCTTTGGCCATGCAAACGAACACAAGTGGAATAGACTGAATGAGAGATAGAACGTTGAATGTGGGGAGTGTGAATAACTGGTCGTGAAGTGTGAATAGAGATTTCAATCGCTAGAGAGCGAAAAGAAGAGAGAGAAAGAGAGAGAGAGAGAGAGAGAGAGAGAGCACTACAAGGGAGCAAGTAAAAGATAGGAAGCGAAAAGAAGAGATAAAGTTAAAAAGGAAGATATTGAGAAAGAGGAATAATATAAAGAAGACAAGTGATAGAGGAAGATCTTGAGAGCGAAATAGAGAGAAAGAGAGAGAGAGAGAGAGAGAGGAGCAAGAGAGCTAGAGAGAGGGAGAGAGGGAGAGGGGGGGGGGGGTGCGAGAGAGAGAAAGAGCGAGAGAGAGAAAGAGAAAAATTGAGAAAATGCATGGAAGAAATCACTTGAAGTGATTCTTTACGCAGAGATGAACAAAACATTTCTCTCACCAAAATCAAGTGTGTAAGAAAGCGCAACGATGAAAATAAATTAGAATCCATCGAAGTGAGCGTTGAGAGTGAAAGAAAAACCGTGTGGGAAAAATCTATTTAGGTTTTATCCAGCGCATACTCGTAAACACGAAACATCCACAGTAGACACTGATAAATTTCAAACTCCAAAGACCAAAACGAAACGCTAAATTGTTTGCTGCAACGAATTCCCATTTTTTCACTCCCTTACAAAGTGAACACAAATAAGAACCAAATGAACGAGAGAAGGACCAAAGAGCGAAAAAAAAAGAACATAATATATCACACAGAGTTTTGTATTGTTCAGTTTGAGTCGCTTTGCCGACTTGTATCGCCACAAGTTACCAAATGGATCAGCTTTTGCACGCAGCAACAAAACGAATCACAACGAACGTGGTTGTCTCATGTTTGCTGTACAATTTTTATGGTTATTTCATTTTTCTATTTCGTATTTTTTTTTTTTTTTGGCTCTTCTTCTTCCCCCTTCCTGTCCTCAATATTCGACTCTCCCTCTCTCAATTGCCTTGGCTATGGATGTTGTATCAAATACGAATACCGATTTTTCTTTTTGCATCTCTTGTGCATTTAGCGATACTCCTTACACCAAAAATGATAGCATTGCATCCATTGCTTAGCTTTGAAAACGTAACGCATTTAGGTTATATCGAAAGCATTCACTTAGTTCGATACAAACAGAAAATCACAAACCGGATACTGCTCTAGATAAAACATTACCAAAGATAACAACAACAACAGCATACAACAATATGAAAGAAAAAAATGATAAGATTTTACACCAGAGAGTGTAGAAAAAAAAATATACTATTACAAAATGAGAGCAAGAAACAGAATAAGTGAAAATATTCGGTTGAGCTGGAATGTTGAAGTCATTCAATTCGTCTTCATCAACCTTCACTTGGGAAATGCGATAAATGTTTGGAGAGAGTTCGAGAGCACAAGAATAAGTGTGTTAGAGAGTGAGAGAAAGAGCGAAATGGAGACAAAATTAGAAAGCAAAAGCGAAAGAGAAACAGATTGTGAGAAAAAAGTGGCGAAAAAAAATGAATCGAACGAACGAGCGTATTCAAGGAAAATGAGCAATTTTTCATTCGAACAAAATGGTTGATATCATTATCCAATGCTTTCGAATAACACAGTAGTTTTACGCCAATGACTTGAGTTCATAATCTTCACCATGCACATTTCGATTGTTCGCTTGCATTTTCTATCCACTTTAATCGTCTTTTATCCAGATGAGTTGTTCGAAATTTCCTCATTTCTGTGTATTTTTGCCTGATCCAGTGGTGGTACCACAGTAGAGCTGTGTTTGTATTGTAATTTTTTTTTTTTTTTTTTTTTTTTTTTTATTCTGCAAAGACATGATTGCAGATCTGCTTATTGAATTCGAAAATACGAACGACATTAAAAGATGATCAAATTTTATGAGGACGAGACACATCGTTGTTCAATGTAAACATCTTTATTTGCTGCATAAAAGAATAAAACGCACCGAAATTTGATTAAAAACAGTAGCAAAGGCAACGACAACGACAACTCAATGGCAGTGGCAGTGATTGTTTTGTAATCTTTTAGTTCAACATGAAAGAAAATCCGCAATAATTTTTCACCAATGGAAAAGAAAACAACAACAACAACAACAAGAAAATATAATAAGAGATAACTCAACCGATTTTCGTTTTCATTGAATTGTCTGCTCG